>LQNS02278074.1:8048015-8070372 GCA_001587735.2 Parhyale hawaiensis
ATAACATGGAAAGAGTCCAACGCAGAGCAACGAAATTGATACCTCAGCTGCGAAACAAGCCGTATGAATGTCGCCTGAAGGAACTGGGTCTGATCTCTCTCGAGCAAAGACGACTCGGGGGACAGCTAATAGAACATTCAAGTATTGGAATGGCTTCAACGACGTACCTACAACTCCCGGGACTCTTTGAAAGAGACCTCAATGATCGCTTGCGAAACAACGGTCAAAAACTCAAGCATAAAGCTCGAACAACGGCCTTAAGTCAGCAGTTCTTTCCGTGTTTCATAGTCAGCATTTGGAATAGACTCCCTTCCGATGTTGTTAGTGCGGAGTCAGTGAACGCGATTAAAAATCGTCTTGACAAGCTTTGGGAGAGACATCCTCCACAGCTGAGAACTCCTCCTCCAGGAGTCGCAAAGTCTTAACGGCCAAAGCTTCCCAGGCTACCTTAATCCCTCTTCTTTTCTCTCCCGCTCCAACTGCACAGCTTGACATCTCAAGCTCCGCATATCAGCGGCTCTTGATCGTGCTAGCGTGCATTCATGATTGTTTCTTTGGCTGGTATTCTTCTCATTTTTTTCTCTCTCTTTTCCTCTCTTTCCTCGAGTCCTATATACCCTACTAACATAATGGCAATAGCTCACAGAGGGCCGGGGCATAAGTTCCGGTGTCTCTTTAGGAATGGGCCTATTGGTTTATCTACTGCCGCCTATCTAATCTAAAAAATAAACATGTTAGAGAGTTTTTAGCCAGGACTATTACGAATCACCTCCAGTAATAAGTTCTCCGATTTTTCTGTCGTGATTTGGAAAGCGAGAGCGCATTTCCTTGTACTGACTTTTTGACAGTTACTTTCGAGCAAGCAAATATCATACTTGCACTAGCAGACCTCTGCACCTTCATTAACAGGCGAAATATATCACTATAGGCTACACGTAAGCGTCCAATACCTAGACTTCTGTTCAGAATTCGTCTGAAGCGAAATACAATACTGGGGATAGCAATAGTTTCGAAACAGGTGGTATTTGGAGTGAATCACAGCTCAGAAAGCTGTACCATTTTCTGTTTTTTTTTTTTTTTAACTGACACAACAGTGACAACAATGCAACCGAGCTATGCATGCTGCGAGCTATGCTGCCATGTGAAGCGCCTTTAGCCCTTTTAATACGAAAACTTTGCTCTTGCTATGAGTTACTAAAGGAAGCTACTAGAGGACGCTCTCATCGTAGTCACTTGAGCTCACCTACAGTTTAGTCCAGAATGTAAAGCAGCAAAGACTTCAGACGAGTTGCTAAGTACGCTGCCCAAATTTCCAGAGCGAGAAACAACGCGCTGGTTTTACCAATCAAAACTTTGATGCGGCAGCTAGAGATGCAGTCATGCAGTACCGAAAGGGTCGGCCCAGTTCACAAGTTAATGTTTTTCTATACGTTCGCATTTCAGCTTTCGAAAGCGTTACTTCGTCTTCTTAAATTGAAACACACAGTTATTTGAGCTGTTATTCATTCAAAACTTGAAAAAAATTCAAAACGTTGCTAGTGACGCTTAAGCCAAACTAGCACGACGGCCAACATTTTAGCAGCTCTCTCAGTGTACCCACAGGCTGCTGTGTTCGCGAGGACGCCACCAAATATTCTAATGTTTTGAAGTATGAACGTAGGGCAGAAGAATTACGTGTGAACCGGATTGTTCTCGGAAACAAAGTTACTGCGTTGCAAGGATTGTTTTTCCAACAGTATAATACAATAAGAGACAAAACATGCAGGGATAGAGCAGAGTCCGGGTAATATAAGGTTAACGCACTCACCAAAGCAGTCTCGCCGTCTATTATCCCTTCACCCCCCTCCCCCCTCTTTCTCTGAAAATAAACGTTTCGTAAGGTGTCCCGTGTTATCGTTCGTTTATTCAGGCGTGCAGTAATTAAGATTTGCAAACAACAATCATCATTTAAATATAAAAGAAAGGATTCATCTGACACGAACTGTGTACTCTTATATACGTAAAAACTATATATAGTATATATATATATATATGCTGTTTGCAATCCATATCTGCAGAGGGTGTCGGCAATATATTGCAGCACTCGGGCGCCGCCAGAAATACGTTTCAATAGAATCTCCACTCAATTTCATTAATTCCTCGATGTATCGAGACCGCTCGATCTGCCGAGCATTTCCCGCATGAATCGTTCATTTATATTTAAGCAAACCACGCAAACGTCCAACTTTTATCTCCAAATTGGGAGCCGATACGGGAACAAAGAACGCTGGCGCTCCATTTCTCGGCAGCTATTTGCGCGATGCCGAACTTTATTATCGAAAGGCAGCCGAGGGTTGCGTTGGCCGCGTATGGCCGCAATAGACGATTGAATCGGGGTATATAGAGGATCGGGGAAACTATCAGCTAACTGGATTTATGGGATGCAATGAAGTACAGTGCGTGGGCCTAATTTCTGACTTATATGCTAGTGATGGGACGTGTCGCAGGCCTAATTAATGATTTACCTAAGTAATATACAGTGGTGGACACCACAGTTTGCAAAATTATCTGACTTATGAGGGAGATGGGAAATAGTAGCAGTAAAAAATTTTACTAGCACATCAGGGACACAATGTCTATATCGCGCCGAACTATTCCTGTGGTTTAACTCAGGCTAGTGCCCCACTAAGACGCGAAGTACGTCTCGTTTCAAATTATCAATGATTTTTGTCTCGGCTTTTCTGCCGGTAGGTCTCAGATTCTAAGTGATCAGTGCGCTACTGACAGGAAAAAGGCGCAAGTTGTGCACCTCCAGCCCCCGGGCACGGCTGAACGCTTTCGCTCAGCTACGCCGCGCAGGGGAAGGAAAAACAAGAAGGTAGAAGACTAGTGGGAATAGGTCGGCCACCTCGATTAGCGGCCCATCTCCCGAAATAGAAGGGGAAGTATTGAGAGTCTACCTAACTTTACAAAACTAACCTCGTGAGCAGGAACTGCGGCCAGCTGCAACATCCCCTGCGGAGAAGGCACTGGGGACCCTTGGGGTTGTGAGGCCCAAATATATTGTGGCAGGGAAAGGGCCCGTCAGAATATACCCCTGAGGGCGAGATGGGAAATATCGCAACCCATTTTGTGGCTAACGTAAGCAGTGGGAAGCGTCTGAAAGTCCTATGGTTTTTAGCTTATGCATGTAATGTGAAGTCCTGTAGACCAAGTTTGTGATTTAAGTGGCGAGTGTCGCATATTTCATGTGTGATTTATGCAAATAGTAGGAAATGTTATAGGTTTGATTTCTAACTTAGCCTATACCCAAGTAATGCACAGCGCAACAGGCGTAGTGTGTGACTGAAGCTAGTGACTCAATAGGAGAGATGCAGATGAAAAAGTTTCTGTTTTTCTAGTAACCCTTTAACACCCTCCTCAAATAGCGATTTTCGTAGGAATAGCGCTACTTGCAATTAGAGACCGACTGGGGCCCCGGCAAACCCCGGCCTTATTCAGGCCTGGTCCCGGCTTACCGAAAATTGCTTATCCTGGGCCCCGGCTTTCAAACTGTTAAAACCGGGGGCTTGGCCGGGGCTTTTTTGGGGGAGGGAAAACACTTAAGAGGCAATAAAGCAAGTTTTCTTAGGGTAGCTAAGTTTTTTTTTTGTGTAAACTGACTCATTATGAGTGACGATTGACTAATATCATATCAATCTGCAGTCTGAAACTACTGTCATTGCAAGAAACCCTCGGCGCCGGCTACTTGATTAGTGGTCGCCCCGGCCCCGGTCTTTCCAAAATTTTCGCACCGACCGGTCTCTAAAATTTGCAATGCGACCAATGGTTCAGTGGGCGATGAAACGTTGAACATCTTCGCAGACACTATCAAGTGCTCTTCATGTGCGAATGTCCCCCTGGAAATTGATGCGGCAATCCCGTATTTCCACAGTACAGTATCATGGTAACCCTCATCATACTAGGATAGGTTGTGCTATACATCCATAACTTTTTTTCGAGAAAAAAGCCTTTGTTTAGCGAGTAAGCATAGTCTGGTGGAGATAGAGTTTAACGACAACTTATTGCAGGGTAAAAATGAAGTCCACAGCAGCTTATTTTTCACACTTACATAAACAGTTCAGTAACTCTTTTGGCTGTAAGCACAAAATCAGAAATTTCAGGCGGAAATACCGATGATTATGAGCGGAAAAGTTGAAATATAGCAAAATATAAGTGTTTTTCCTGACAAAATATTGTTCAGTGAAATTCCAACCACAAATCAGAGGAGACTATTAGTAGAATTCCTCACAGCGATTAAGGGTGAATTTCTTTCAATAACGAAGGTAGGTATCAACGGATTTCCGCACGTACGATCATGAGTGGAATTCCTCCCATTATTTATTTGATGAAGAATATGTATGGATGACCATGGATTAGTATATGGGTAGAATTTTCAACATAATCGACCAAAATAATATTGTATGACGATACGTTTAAATGCGAAACCTCTAAAAATGCATATTACACTAAAAAAATTATCCACATTTCCAGTTTTTTTCTTTCCTGTCAATGAATTGCAACAACTTGCAGGATATGTATGGACGATAACCGCTTTGAGGTTATTTTCATCTATTGTTTCCAGATTTTATTAACGCTCCGCCACTTTAGCGTAGTTACCCATCATAATTATTTGTGCATTATATCCCTTGTTATTCAATATTGCAATCTCTGATCAAATATTGCCATCTATTTTGTGTTTATTCAATTTATGTCTGTTAAGTTTCATCAAGAAAATATTCCCATTAGCTTTACGTAGAACAATGTTAAGTTTTATTGCATATTTAGCCTTGCAACGGGTAGGGCTAAAAATTCATCATTGGATATGTAATTTCGTTTAAGCTGTGTAGTATGGCTCCATTCCGGCTTAGAGTTAATGAAGTGGTATATAAACGTACGTGAACTGCACAGACTGGTTCAAGCTCCTGCTCTAGCATCGGTCTGAAGATTAGAGCTTTTGGCTATTCTGAGCTGGAGGCCGAACACACACGTATGACTAAAACTACATTTTTTTCTCTGTTTAAGCAACTAATCATCAACAACACAAAGCAGACATCCAGTACTGACGCCATTTTGTATCGGAATTAATATACAGATTGCAGTATACGTGAAGAAGGAGGGAAATGCTATTGCGAACACGGGACCGGTGGCAGAATGTTGGGTAAGTAAGGAAACATGGGTGAAAAACATATATGATTAAGGACTACTTTCCCCTCTTAATTACGGTTGGAAGCCTTAGAATTAGCCCAACCTTAAAGGTTGGAAAGCACCCCATAAAATGCCAGTGATTATGAATGATTTGCATCCAGGCTCCACTATGATCATAGCTGTTTCATACGATAATTTCTGATAGGTCAGTTATAACGTTACATAAAAGATTGAAATGAGCAATCCCGGTACCGTTTGCTTTCCATTGTCACTATTATACTGTATGTACGTAATAAACCTATACAATTACATACACGCAATATCAAACAATAACTGAGGAAAAAAATAAAAATTAAAAGGTAGAAACTCAGTCAGCATCCGTGAAATAATTTGATGACTTGACGTAAGTCACACACTAAACTGTCCAAATTTAAATAGTCTGCTACACCCTAGCTATTTCTACTGCTAATAGAACACTCGAAATCATTTTAGCATGTTTTTACTTAAATGCTTTTTATATTCGAAGTTTACGCAGACATGAAGCAAGCCAGTAAAACAACGCCAATATCAGAGCCTCGGGAAAGCCATTCGAATATATTCGGCATGTGCATGCTTTCCGCAAAAAAGTGCCTTGTTTTTTGTTGTATCGGTAAAACGAGCATCTGTCGCCCAAACTATACAAACCTGTTCAAAAAGATCGGGGTAAAAATGGTCAGGTTTGACTCGTATGACAGTTACATGGAGCTGGTGGCGTCGCCGGGAACGGACGCATGTCAAGCAGTTGTGTTCATGTCGCAAACAAAAGATTTAGCTTTTGGTATAACAAAGCTGCAGGTTGTAAGGTGAAGAAGGGATGACTGTTTTATCTACATACTAAGTATAGAAAGGGCTATGACGATGAGGTCGATGGCAACTATCGTTCATGTATAGAGTTCTTGGAATTATTATTAACAATCCGTGTTCAACTGGATGTATGTTTTCTTTAATTATTGAAAAAATAAATATGTTCAGTCGATACTCATCTTTGGATATCCTGACCAACTGAAAGAGCAATAAATTACATTATTAAAAAAGAATGACACATGTCTCGTAGGATATTTTATTTTATTATTTTTTTTGCAACTACTTGAAGTGTCTCGAGTTATTACAGAAAGCAGTTAACTTTGGAATCGTGCCCTATGCGTATTTCAAGGGACTACAACGAGTTGCAATCACAAGCTCAGGGTTACCTGCATCATAGCAGTGTTACTCACCGCTGAAAATCGCATTCCCATCGGTCACCACTCACATATAAACTACTACATAGAACGCCTCGTGGCGTAAGAGCATCAGCCGCGGTGGGACGTGGGAGCAAATTTTATCGTCGTAAATTCTGATGGCCAGCTGTCCCTTGTTTCTATCTCCGTTAGATCGCTGCCGTTGTGGAAACGGAGGCTTAAACTATTCACTATAATAATAACGTAAGAAAAATAGAGCCTCTCTTGGCGTAAGACAATCTGCCGTGGTGGAGGCAAATTCAACGCAGTCATTTTTTATGGCTAGCTAGTCCTAGTTTTTTTGCATGGGTTACATCTAGGCCAACTCACCAAACTCCCTGCAAAAAATTATGAAGCGTGCCCAACTTCTTCCTGTTCATATATGTGTATATATGCAAATATATACTTAAATCTTCAACGGAAACATGATTACCTCTTTCACTTCGTTCGCGGGGAGGTAATAGGTACCCTCATTTAATTCATTTCGGGTGATGGTGAAGGTTTTTTTCGGGTCATCGCATTCTTTTTTTTGGTCACGACAATCACTTTCTGGGTCACGGCATACGTTTTTTTGGGTCACGGCATTCGTTTTTTGGGTCACGGTAAACACTTTTTGGGTCACGACCTACGTTTTTCGGGTAACAGCATTCGGTTTTGGGCCACATTAAACACTCTTTGGGTCACAATAGATCTTTTTTTTGGTACGGCAAACGGATTTCGGGTCATGGCATAAGTTTTTGGGTCACGGCATTGGTTTTGGGGTCACTGTGAGCACTTTTTGGGTCACGGTAAACACTATTTGGGTCACTAGATATTTTTTGGGTACGGCAAACAGTTTTCGGGCCAAGGAAAAAGTTTCTTTGGGCCAAGTGTCACCTAAATAGAACTCTGATTGCAACGATATATGATATATTGAAATTGATCCAATGAAACTCAAGACGAAATATTAAATGGCATATTATAAATTTACGCGGGGATAGCGTCATAAGCAGACGCTTAAATGCACACACGCTAAAATTTATTGACATGAAACTGCATCAGAGCATAGAACAGGATGTGAATGTACTTTTTTATGTATCTATAGCAGTTAAGGAAGGTTCACACCATAGTTTTTCGACACCGTCAAGTCCCTCACGCTTCCAAATCTTTGGCTGTTTCCTTGTTAAGCAACAGTAACCTGCGCTGCTTCCTGAATTCATAACACTGTAAACGAAAGAACGCTGTAGTTCTAACTCAACTGTGTTCACACGAAGGCAACAAAATGTTCAAACACCTATTTAGTACACCGTAAATATGGGGAACAAAAGAGTGACAAAACTTTATTTCGAGAACCCTACTTAAGTTAGCAGAGTACGTACGTATAGTTTGGAAATTACGGGCCACTGTTTTGCCCAGTTTTGAATTGAGCATTTAGTAACGAATTTACTAGATCGCTCGACTACACTGAAAAACAGCTAGCACATTTTTAATGACAATTATAGCCCAGCTACACTGGAATGATAGCTTGGCACATAGTACTACGTGGCAAAACTGTACCCGTTCGTCCAGTAGAAAAGTCCACAAAAAAAAAAAAATTAGCACCTATGCATCATGCCCACGCAGGTCCTTACAAAGTATAGAAGTGGTCAGAATTATTGTACAGCGTACAAACGATACCATCAGAAGAAAAAGAATTAGTTTTCAGCTAAACTGAAATGATTCGGTGCAATCTGCCAGCAGAATACACCAGAAAATCCCATTCACATAGAACTATGTTGTTCACTTATAGGATAACAACTACTAGCATTAGAATAAATTTTTGTTGGTAAAACAAAAAACCAGGCCGTAAGGGACGGGTGATAAATACTTAAGTGGATCATTATATCCCAGTGGCTCTATGGTTAAGTGTGTTGCCACACTCATTGTCCAAAAGTCGGGCATTCTGTTCCCAAGCTATTGAGAAAAGCCTATGAACTCCGCAATATATGCAGCGTAGTAAGCGTTTCTGTTATTGATCGGGAGGGAAGATTGAAGGTGACCTTACCTTGTATCTTTACAGTTATTAAACAATGCCAAGACACGCGAAATTCCCCTAGCTACGAAGTTCCAGTTAAAAAAAAAAGTTTGTGGTTAATTTGAACGCGTGCAGATCTTCACAATCGAACACGGATCCTGTGCGCCCGGCGGGCAAAGGAGCGGTTATGCCTGGGGCCAACGCCTCAATTTGGTGCTCTAAAGACTCAAGTACACAAGACTTTGTGAGATGAAATGTTAAGAGAAGAAACGCTGAAGATGATGATGCATAAAATCTGTATCTTATTCCGTTTATATGAATGTAGATCAACCCAAGTGGATGCCCTACCCTCCGCCGCCGCTCTGCCCACCAGCGCTTTAAAAAGTATCCCGAAAATATGTCGCACTACAGTAGTAAGCGTCAGTATTTATGTATTACAATCTCTTCATTATATAGTTACCTTTATACGCAAATTTCAGAAACTGTATTGCATACATTTACATGTATTTCATCGTAGTACTCTGTAGGAGTATCGCATTCAACATTGTGTGTGGTGTGAGAAAATTCTATGTTTTCAGCGTAGACCAACTTTGGGTGAAATACTCAGAAGCAATTTTTTATTTCCGCGAGAAAAGCAACATGCACGTCGAACAATTTCGCAACAAAAACCTTTGAATTGCAGCGGATCGACTTGGCAACACTGAAATCTCGGCGCGGGGCTCAAACTCCTTTCTATTGAACAAAACACTGCAGTTGCTGCAGCCATTGGCTTTAAAGTTTGGCTTAGTTTTTGTCACTCGCGAACAACAGACTCACGCAGGGTCTCCTCTGCAAAGGACGCTCCGCAATACATCTGCAACATCGAAAAAGACCGCCGGAACAATATAAAACTGACGCGGGTTCAGAGACGAGGATGTTCTCCCTCTGTAAATTCAAACAGGGAAGGCGTACCGATGCGTGGACTCTATGTTCCGCAGATAAAAGCGTTCGAATTCCTTTTGGAATTTTTGAAGCAGTCAGCAATATTGCAAATGGTTGCCAGCACTACCGGCCGACTGCCATTGTGACGGCGTGCGATTTCTTTCTTTTTTTTAGATCAGTCAACTGCAATAGAGCAAATGGTTGCTAGAGCGACCAGCATTGCGGAAGAAAAAAGTATATGCAATGAGCCATACCCCACGTATAATCTACAGGATGCTCAGAACTAGCAAGCAGCATTATTTCTCAGAACAGCGAGGTGTTTGTCCATGACCGGACATCTCACAATACTACGCCTAAATACGCCAAACACGGCCGCAATGGGGACTTTTAGCACAATTTGTGAGCAATAATATGGTCAGCTAGACCATAGTGATTATGCTGCGGATTCATGGGAAGTTTAGCAGCGAGTATCAAAGACTCGGAACTACACAGTATTTCAAGTTTCATAGCGCGTAAAGCTCTACGTAATAAGTGACTACCATAAAATAATATATAACACCAGAGGAAAAGAAGCAAACGTTACAGCAAAGAAGATACATATAAATATTTTGAATGTTTACACCACCTCCTCATACCCTCCGAATTTCCAGTTCCAGCGAACCCCATGCAGCAAGCTGTAGCAAATTTTCATATCCGCTTGTTAATTTTTTAACAATTAATTTAATTAGCTCTGGTAACTTGTTGTCGTGGCTCACGGTTACGAGCTTCGTGGAAGTGACGGCTCCAATTTTGGACTTCCCACGACAAATCTTTCGTTAACATAGACCTCTGGCAGCCGATAATGATACGGTTTTTCAAGTTTTTTGAACTATACGGAGTTAATATCTAATATACATTTCAGCAAATAAACAAAGAAGCACATCCAATTTGAAGGATAAAAAAGCACCAGTAACAACGTGAGATGCAAAAACGTGGCCAAACAGAGCAGAATAATCTTACAGATTACCTTGCCATGCAGCCAGCAGTCTCGTAACGCCGGTATACCGCGCCCTGTTAATCCCAGCTCATGGTAGTTTTCTAGAGATCCGTGGCTCGCTTGGTACCCTGTCCATCCCCACCTTAAAATATAGCAAACAGAGCCTCAAGTCGCCTTTTAAATCCGATCGTAGAACTCTAAATGACTCCAATTAACCTTTAACGCGCAGCCAACTATCAGCTATCATCCAATTAGGTAATTTAAGACTGTAAAGACTGCCTCACCTGCCCTCCGGATATCGTCTTCTGCTGCTCTCTTAGCGCCCAGCAATCTTGGAAAGCTGGAGCGTTCGATGTTAGAGCCTTGCCCAAATCTTCTCATCTCTCCGTGTTGGAACTTCCACTGCTCACAGAAGAGGCGGGCACGCATTTACATGTAGGGTGAACTTAGGACTTGGATGATATAAAGTTAGGTTAACCCTCCCTAGATACTAATTCGACTGAGCGGGATACAAAACACAGCTTTCCACCTGTTTTACAGTGTAATCCCGCACGGCAAGATGATGTTCACCGAAAAAAAAAAAATGATATGAAAGAGTAATAATGTAGCGCTTCAGTTAAAGAAAAACGTAAGTCGTCAAGTGGTTCTCAAGACACTCAACCAACTTTTCGCAGGCCCGAGAAATTTGATTTTCAATTTCAAATTTCACATACATGTCACATGAATCACGTGCAGTATACGACAGTTGATATTTATGCATAGCCGCACAGTTTTTCGAGCATTAAATACCTCCAAGTATCACAAGTAACACGCAATAGAGTTACGCGTTTGTCTTGTGTCTGAGTATAAAAGAACTACATGCATTTTCTGTACTTTATAGACTAATTAAAAATTTCAATAAATCTTATCGTACAATATCCAAGAACTATTGGGAATCTACATATATGAATAGGTTTCAAGAATTGCCAGACTACTGTCCCAATTTTCAGGCAATAAATCAGATTAATTTTCCCGGAAAGAGTTGAATTTTATGAGCTTCCTGCGCTGAATACAAATGTCATTCAATCTAATAGCTATACACTGAGAAGAAACTCCTGAGGAACTTATCTCGTATTTTTTACACATTCTCTTTCTCTTTCTTATTGCACTAAGCATGTTAACCTTCGTCTTCGTGGCATTAGTTAATTTCTTCGTATTATGTCCACAATCACATAAGAAGTAAAAACCGCTAAGAACCTAGGACATGCTGTCGCAATCAAGTACTCACCGACTGCGCTTAGTAACTTCGATTGCCTGTTCGAAGTTGGCGTATCGCTGCAACCACGCTCTGCAAGTGTACAGTTTATCCAATTTTCATCATTGCATCACTTCACAGTTTCCAAGATATCAAACCGTATTGGCCAGTGCGTCGTCAGTCAACGTCTCTCCCCAATGCACCGTCCAAGCTCAAACGCCTTGTTGTATGAATCTTTACAACAGCAGTTTCATCCAACTCGGACGCGCGAAGAATAAACCCAAAGTCTTTCGCTAACCAATGAAGTGACTCAGTTGCGCCAGGCATTTCTCCTTCGTGTTGTGTTGCTCTAAAAGACACCAGGCAGAACTGAACACTACTGTTCCCTAGACGCTTGTTTGACTTCATTTGTTTGCATGCGAGTGTTTGAGCTTGTTTACGCATAAACATTGTTGGGGCTGCTCGGCTCTAACACGGTAGTACAAACACCGACCGTGTTGCCTTACCAACAGCTAAAGCTTCTTCCGCCTAAACCCGAGAGTTCCGGGGATTCGAACTCAGTTCAGCCAAAGAAAGAAAAAATAAAGTTTATTCAGACAATCTAGCTGCGAGAGCTGATCGAAATCAATCGCGAACGCGAAAGAGCCTTTATTGGATCAAAACAAAACCAACTTCTTTGAAGTGAAATCATCGACGGTAAGCAACTTGGGCTGCACGCAGCGGAATCGTTGAAACGCGCCGGACTATTGTAGGAAATCCAAGGCAAATAGGACCCCTGTGTGCTCACAGACACAGAGGAGAAGCTGGGGGAAAGATACGAGATAAAGCTACAGCACTGCACTTCTGGTTCAATACATCGTGTACACACAGGCCTCGACTCGCTGCTTCGCCCTTCTATGAAAAGTCAACAGCGTGAACTTAACTGACGAGACGGTCACTCCTAAGGTGAACACAATAGCAACGTGCGAGAAGCAGACCGGCTGCAAGTTTTCTTTTTAAGGCTTGCAGTTGTTGCCAAATGTTTTAACTCCTTTCTCTTTGGCTGTAGCTTCTAGCCACTTACAGCTAAAGTTTGATCGTCGTTGCATCTCACAGATTTCCAAGACGAGACGATGCTTACATAATCAAATTCTAATTTGAAGCGAGACGTTGAACGTGAAAGTTAAGTAGAGCCAGGTGAAGTCGTATTCAGAAAGAAAAAGTGAGATCGTTCTGTATTGTATCAATACTGCAAGAGTACACACCACCGCTGTGCTTGCTATTTTGCATCGATAGGTACCTTCGCATTGGTGCAGTGGACAGAGAAGTGTGTTTGTAGCCTCAAGGTTGAGGTTCACTTCCTTGCCAAAAAGGCAAGTCTTTGATGCCTGGGATTGCAGCGTCAGCGTTACTGACTTTCAAATTCTACTACAGGGATACTGATCTAACTGACAATGGGGATGGATGGGAAGTCGCAGTTGACATATTGAGCCTTTCATCATTTCATGCAGCCCTGACCTCTGGAGCCTAACTGCCTTACAGCAGCAGCACGAACCAATACATGTGGATTAATCCTATTGCCATTGCTGGAATTCTTGTAAAGTACTCAGGTAGATACTAGATACTGCGAGCCGTACTAAGTGTTCAGTCGTTTTGTTGTATCCGTGCAAACACAACCGTGTGACTACCAGAAACGTTATGAAAATGTTAGCCGTCAAGTTCTTTAGCGCCACTACACCTCCCTGAGTTTATCTCTTCAAATATGGAATGAATCTGAACTCCGAGAGCTGTGCTCTCTTCCGTAGTTTAAAAAAAAGTTAGCAAGACATTCGGTAGTTTGTACCGCGTGCAGAAATCAGAAGACCGTCGTGTGAACACGGCTATGCAGGGAAGTATGTCACCGTCATATCAAAGTTTTATGGAGGTTGACCACAGCGGTATTGACTTATCGGTACTCAGCATTCAAGATGACAGCACGCAAATACTCGTAGTGGGCAGGACTTTAAAGTACTATTGTTACTTGCAGCAGGTGCGATATTGCGTCTGTAAACTAACAAGGTGGTATCATGACTGGAGCCAGGTCACATATATAGCCTATGTTTTTATGAGAATATGAACAGTGTTCTTATTGTCAGGTTAGAGATAGCATAACGTCAGTAAATACAGGCAATTGAAGGGGCCGGAGCCCTGGGCCTCATTTCTTTTCCGGGAATGGGACTGGTGAGGCCGCTGCAAACGATAGTCTTATGGCCTTAAAAATGAAAGTCTGAAAGTCTCGACTGATGTCTTGCATCGGTTTTTAAAGTCTCAACCCCAAGACGGGGTCGGCAGGACACATTCCGTCTAAACGCAAGGACTATCGTCTGCAGCGGGCATTATTCCGTTATTTTCAACCATCAACTCTAACCTAGATTAGCAGCAAACTACAGCAGTGAGCGGTCTCTATTTTCTCCACTGAAGTAGAAAATGAAAGGTGACAGTATGGTATATAATTTACCTAAAATGCTCGCGTAATGTCACCACTGACATGTTAAACTAAACTATTGTAGCAGAACCATACACCTATACTAGCCTATTCTCAACTACCTAAGTAATATTACATAACGTATTCTAACTATCATCCTTTCAATATTAATAATGTCAAGATTTTTTCGAGTTAAATATTTTGAAGTAATCAAACGAAAGTAAAAATTGTACTAATAATAATTTCCTAGTTTATAGCCGTAATCGACAGGCAAACTTTTCTAAAATGCAGCATAGAAGGACAGCCAAATTATGCGAACCGAAACATTTTTCGTTTACATTCCAATTTATACATCTTGCTTCCGTTGACAAATTTCTTCGTTGCTCAGTCTATTCGATGCAGTAAACATCAACAGTGAAGCATGGTTAGAAATCGATACTAGGTATTTTATCATCTAAACAACGGGCATTTGCTGTCCCATCGAGAGAGAATTGTAACCAATCACCCAGCACTGCGCAAAAGTCCTCAATTTATAATGTGAACTGAACAAACTGCTCCCGACTTGACACTGCAAAAAAGTAATCGCATATTCCAAACCACCAGCCAGAGCCGGCCCAGATCCAAAACCAATAGAGTTCCAATCACGATGTTTGCGCTCCTATTATACTTCGATATTTGCATTGGAATTGCCAGAGCGGGGAAGGCCAATATTATTCCAGCCAAGTAATTGGGGTGACGAATCAAATTGCTACGGCGGGAGCACATGGTGAGAGAGGCGGCACGGAGAGGGCGCTCGGCGAACGCAAAACATGGATGGAGGGGACGGAATTGCTTCTCGAAGGATGGAGCAGATTTGTGTGCTCGTCGGAGATAACGCAAGTTTTATTTTCATTTTCTTTGCAGTGGAAGGTTGCTCTGAAGCTTCATGGTGGTTCAAATGAAAATTGCACAGCTGTAGATATATATTTGTCTCCATTTTCCGTTGACGTTTTAGGATTGAGCAATATTTGTGCATTCTGAAGAACTTTCTCGGTCTTCTGGGCCGGAAACGATGGTACAATGAAAAAAAATCAGCGCTAGAGGAGATGAATTTACTACAGCATAACTGAGTAAACATTAAACAATAAACAGATCCGTGCTCAAGGAAAAAAAGCGTTCCAACGTCCTTCACAGGGTAAAAATGTTACCTTTGATCTTCCGTACTGGCGTGCATCAATGATACGAGCAGATTGCATCATATACAGTAGCTACATATACTGCACTGTTTTCCTTATCATGAAACATTAGATGATGGATTGGCATCTCGAACACTGCTTAGGGCGAATTCGATTTAGGCCGTCGAAGTAGACTTCAGCCTGCCAGCTTGACTTTAAAATTGTCCAGATATGCAGACAGGAACTTTTAGCTCCGTTACTTTGAATAGTTCTACAGGTGCTAAAAGCAGCTCGATTAGAAATCGATACCAGGTATTTTATCATTTAAACGACTGGCATTTATTTGCTGTCCCATCGAGAGAGAATTGTAACCAATCACTCAGCACTGCGCAAAAGTCCCAAATTTATAATGTGAACTTCGATATTTGTCGCATGCTTCGTCTGCGCATCGTTGATGTTCTTCATTTTACAAAGACTTAATTCATGGAATTCTTACAGGTAATTGAGTAAGAGTCAACGACCAAAATTTGAATGAACAAGTCGAAGCCAAGGCGCTTGTTTGAAGATTCGGACAAATCAAGCCTCAAAGGTTTAATTTACTGCCCATTCGAACGCGCCCCCAATGTAACTGTTCAAGTCAGTCTTCCTAAATCGTTCCGACCTGTCAAAGCAAGTCAGGAGACTAACTGGCTGCTCGCATGACAATTAAGTTTCAAAGTAAAAACTTGAAAATTCAAAGTCACTTCGCACAACCAAGGATCTATATAGTTGGAACTGCAGCACAGAAAAAACAATGGCTAATACGAGTAATTTCTAATTATGCATGAACAGTTATCAATTTATGATAGAGCTTCTCATTCAAGAATTTCTGTTGGGTAGCAGTGAGTCGGTTTAATATTTAACCCCGTTTAATATTCATACATGATTAAACGTCGCCTCGTCACTTTCATAGCAACATTTTCAGAAATGATATTCGCGAGAGTATAGCACTTGAATAGTGTAAAACGAGCATCGCGTTTTATGAAACATACTCACTTTATTATTACTCAGCCATGCGAACGTTGTCGTGCATCTTTCATATGGAGGGCTTCAGTACTTGCAACAGCAACACAAGATTCACAACGTGCACATCTATGCACGAAGTTAAACGCGGCATTGTATCAATGCGCTTGAAATTGCAGACTGTTCAAACTCCTCTATTACAAATTCCTTTGTCGCATGCTTCGTCCCCGCATCGTTGATGGTCTTCACAGAAATTAATCGCAAGGACTTTGTGAATTTGACACACGATATGCAGTATGTAAATTTCACCTTGAGACTTGGATGCCTTAGGTCCTTCATAAAGCACGTTGCAAAAAGTTTATGCTATTCTTACGAAAAAGCCCGGAGTTTCATTTGATCGTAAGGGGTTAATCGGAAAGAACCAACTAAATCTTTCGTTTCTCTTAGCCAAAGATAATTAATTATACAGGAAAATATAGTGGCGATGATTAACATTCATAACCGATGCAACCAGTTTAGTTGTTTGAGATTGACAGCACGCACATGTTGTTTGCAGACGGTGTTGTCGTCATTGAGTGTCTTCGACACCGAGGTCATCGTTGTAATCAGGAAGCAAAAAGTGCTTCGGGAGGGCTCAATGGGACTAAACTAAAACTTAGCCGTGACCGCATCTGTAGCCGAATGGCGTCATATCGACGAGTCGAAAAAGTATTTGAGTGTAACTCGGCAGTCGCCTATTCACATCTCAAAAGAATTGGAATTCAAAATTGTTTACCGTTTTATGTTACTTGAAGGCTGGTACACACGCTAGCCATAAGAACGTGTTTTCTCGGCTTATCGTCTGAACGATTTGTTGAGCCCTCGTATAAAAACACAGCTTTGAGTTTACCAAAACAGACGTGAAATTATTAACTGTCTGTTCAGCGTGCTTAACAATTACCGTTAAATTTCAGACATTTCTTCATACTTGAAGGGAATTACATCTCAGAATTCATAACAAGTGAGTGTTATAGATGAACAAATCACCGCATCCGGACGCGGAGCAGAATTTCGTTCTTTAGACCAACCTGACTACAGGCTCTCCTACGGACACGTCAACGTCACCGAGCGAGGAATTGAGGAAACTCGTTCTATTGATTATCGTGCCTCATCCCTCTCTAGTTATATTGAGCACTTTAGGCTTCGGTAAATATTCGTCTTATCCCCCACCCGAGTTATAGGATAAGAAAGTGATTTCTAGCATGATTGAGGTGTGCTGAAATGGAAAATGACATCCATTTTTTGTGGAAATTAGGCAAACCAGGCCTACGCCTTACCTAACCTGCCCGATATTATGAAGGGGTTAATGCCTAACTACCCGACAGTACGGCCTAAAGAGAGGCAAATCTGAGGATTTTTGCCTAACTACCCGATAGTACGGACTAAATAGGGTTGAATCTGAAGGGGTTTATGCCGAACTACCAGACAGTACTGCCTAAAAGTGGGGCGAATTTGGCTCTTACGCATACGCATGTAACCTAACCTAAAGTAGCAGCGCGCTCCGATGGGTAAATTAAGACGCTGAAAAGACGAAAATTTGATAAAAACAAACCAGAATTTCCACAAATTAAGACCTATATGTTCTCAATCAGTAACTTTTAACGAATCAAAATATATTAATATAATTATGAAGTTCCAAGTGGGGGAAAAGACGAATATTAGCCTAAGCTTCAGTTTCCACTGCAAAGGTAATCTCACGGAGGACAGAGGGACATAAAGTATGTAGTAGTAGTAGTAGGCTATAAGATAGTTTAGGCCTCCCTAAATAAGTCCTAAGCTTGGTAATTGTTTACGATTTCCCTTCAGGTGGCATAGGATGGGCCATAGGCTTAGGTTAGTTTAGGTTCCTGCATACTATGCTATGGGGCCAAGCAACCCCAGGGGGCCTCTCAAGTTACCTCAGCCATTTGCTAGGCCTTCGGGACGTCTCTCTTTCGTGCCCACTTTGCTTCCTTCCCGATTTCATACTTATACTTGTTCATGCTTTATTCTGTTCTTCCCCTTCTTGCTGTTCCACGCGCGTTGATCCTGTGTGGGAACACCTTTGTGCATGGGTTCCCTGTTACTCTTGGCTTATCTACTATATGTCCCTCGCTCTTTCCTCTGTGATATCGTTCTGCTTGAAAAAACGAAGGCTTAATTATTTACGAGAGGGGCTCGCCCTGTTTGCAATTTTTTTTTCAGTTATTCGTTTTTCTTAAACCAATTATCAGTTATGTTCGAGTTATACTGCTTTGCAGTTCCCATTGTTTTCCCATAGGAGAAAATAACCACATAGTGCAATGAAAAACTTCTTTAATGTGTTTTGGGCTCGGTTAGGTTACGTTGGCCAATCTAACCCAAAAAACGAATGCAAACAGATTTTCCATTACATTGGGCGAGTGTGGCTTTTTTCTCCCTTAGGAAAGCAATGGAAACTTCAAAGTCAAATATCTCAAAAACTCAAACCCTTCTTCATTGATCATACTTTCGTTATTACAATTGCTAATTTAAAAGCACATAGAGTTCTGTTTAGCTACAAGGGGGATTTTCATGCTCTTGTTGACCTATTCAGGAAAAATGAGGCCATTTAAGATTTTTTTCATGAATGACGGCGCCGTCGCAAGTGCTTAGTTTTCGAGATATTTGATTTTGACGTTACCATTGTTTTCCAGTGGGAGTAAATAACCACACTCAAACAGTGTAACGAAAAACATCTTTATATAGTTTTTAAGTTTGGTTAGGTTAAGTTACGTAATGTTAGCTTCCTATGGGGTCGCCAGTCATCTTTTCCCTAGGAAAACCATGGGAACTTCCGAGTCAAATATTTCAAAAACTAAGCATTTGCGACGGAAACGTCATTCGTGAAAAAATCTTGATAAAATGTCTCATTTTACCTATGCAAGTCAACAGTCATTAAAATCTCAGTTGTAGCTGAACAGGACCTTGACTGAAAATTTTCGATGCTTAGCAGTTGTCAAGCCATGAACGCTCATCTCTATGTGCTTTTAAACTTGCAGTTGCATTAACGAAAGTATGATCAATGAAGAAGGGTCATCATAGATACTTTGCTATAATTTTGGACAGCGCGGTAACTCTTAGTTGGTTCAAGACAAACGAATTATTCTAAAAAAAAAAAAAAAAATAGAAAACAACGCGAGCCCCTCTCGCAAACAATTACTTTTAGCCCTTCTAAGAGGAAAAGGAAGTGACATACAGCATTGTCGACAATCACTGGGAACCCATGCACGAAGGAGTTCCCACACGGAATCAAGGCGCTTGAGAACAGAAAGTAGGGAAACTAGAGGAAAAACATAGATTGGAGTACAACGTGGCCGATGAACTTTAATGTCGACAAATGCTCAGTAATGCACATAGGGCTGGTGAACCCTTCAACCCCATTGAAAATGAACGGGAGTGTATAGGCTGCTGTCACCCAACAACGTGACTTGGAAATCACTACTACGAACAAACTACAACACAGCAAGATGACAAGAGTGTGAAAATGGCAAGCAGAGTACTCTGATCCATCACCAGAAATTTTGAATACAAGTCCAAGGACATCATCGTTCCCTTGTACAAGGTATTAGTGAGGCCACACTTGAAATTTGCTGTTCAATTCTGGTTGCCTCATCTGCATAAAGATATCGATATCATGGAATGAATCCAACGCAGAGTAACGAAATTGATACCTCAGCAGCGAAACAAGCCGTATGAATGTCGCCTAAAGGAACTGGGTCTGATCTTGCTCGAGCAAAGACGACTCGGGGGCAACTAATAGAAACATTCAAGTATTAGAGCGGCTTCAACGACGTACTTACAACGGGACTCTTTGAAAGAGACCTCAATGATCGTTTGTGAAACAACGGTCAAAAACTCAAGCATAAAGCGCGAAGAACAACCTTAAGTCAGCAGTTCAGTCCGTATTTCCTAGTCAGCATTTGAAAATAGACTCCCTTCCGATGTTGTTAGTGCAGAGTCCGTACACGCGTTTAAAAATAGTCTTGACATACATTGAGAGAGACATCCTCCACAGCTAAGAACTCCTCCTCTAGGAGTCGCAAACTCTTAACGGAAAAAGCTTCCAAGGCCACCTTAACCCTTCTTTTTCTCTCTCCCGCTCCAACTACAAAGCTTGAAATCTCCAAGCTCCACATATCAGCGGCTCTTGATGTGCTTGCGTGCATTCATGATCGTCTCTTTGGCAGGGGTTCTTCCCCTCTCCAGTCCTCTATTTCCTACAACATAATGGCAACAGCTCATAGAGGGCCGGGCCTCTCTTTGAGAATCGGCCTATTGGTTCGTCTACTGCCACCTATCTAATCTAATACCAGAAGGAGTATGAAATCGGAAGGAAGCAAAGTGGGCAGGAAAGATGGACGTCCCGAAGGCCTAGCTAACATGTAAGATAACCTACAGAGGCCCCTGTGGGCGCTGTCCCCATAACATAGGATGGGTGAACCTAAACTCATCTAACCTTATTGCCCATCCTATGCCCCCCGAGGGGACATAAAGTATGCACATGGGCGCTCCCGCACAGGCTCAACGCGCATGGGAATAGCAAGTCAAGAAAGAAGAGAACAAAGCACCGTCAGTAAGAATATGAAAACAAAAATTTAAAGAAGCACATACCTCGCGAACTCCTTGCTAAGGCTAAACTAACCTACAAGGTCCCTCGGGGTGCTGTCCACAATTCCCTTACCGGATGAGCAGCCCTTACCTTACGGCAACTCCGCTGCCCCTCATGGAAAAAATACAGTAAACCACAGGTAAAAAAAAAATTAGTTTCCCACAACAGCATCCCGTTGAAACGAGCAGCACTTACCAAGGATAAGAAGCAACAAACAAGCGTTAGACATATACTTACTTGAAACCAAATATTTCATAAACTAAAACAAATTGCTGACGGACAAAGTTTGTATTAGAGCACGGAGCAGTCAGCATACAAACAAATTGCTAAAGGCACCTTAGCCAGGTTCAGAATACATATTATATATATATTTTCTCTTTTGTAAGTAGAAAGCTAGTTCACACGATAGTGGAATGAGCGCGCAAGTTTTAACCAGAAAAGGGACGTCAGAAAACCACCACACTCACAATCGAAGAATTAGTGAACAAATTGCAGGTAGTAGTAGTAAGTACAAAATTTACTAGCGCATCAAGGACACAATTAATGTCTATACCGCGTCGAACTATTCTAGTGGTTTAACTCAGGCTAGTGCACCACTAGGGCGCGAAGGACGTCTCGTTTCATATGATTCAATGATTTTTGTCTCGGCTTTTCTGCCACTAGGTCTCAGATTCTAAGTGGTCAGTGCGCTACTGACAGGAAAAAGCGCAAGTTATGCACCTCCAGCCCCCGGGCACGGCTGAACGCTTTCGCTCAGCTACGCCGCGCAGGGGTTGGAAGCGAAAAACAAGAAGTTAGAAGTCAGGTGGGAATAGGTCGGCGACCTCGACAGGCGGCCCAAGGAAATACAAAGAAGTATTGAGAGTCTATACCCAACATTGCAAAACTAACCTCGGCAGCAGGAACTGCGGCAAGCTGCAACATCCCCCAGCGGAGAAGGTACTAGGGACCCTTGGGGTTGTGAGGCCCAAATATATTGTGGTAGGGAAAGGGAACTTTCCTCTCTTAGCCGTGACAGTTCATTCATTGTGCTTGCCGCATCTCGGCATAGACTTTTATTATTACGCGTGAGAAGAATGGGTACCACTACATTCATAAGTCTCGTTTTCGAGTTTGTAACCATAGCAGCGATGCGCTTCTCAAAAGCGCTCCAGGGCAATTCCTCCCGTTACTTTATGAGGGCATCAGAGGTACATGCCGAACATTTACAAAAGTTCTCTCAGCTTTTGGCTACCACATGGACAGCCTTTGGTGGCCAAAAGCACTTTGAACATGAACGTAGTTATTATTATATAAGATGTTTGGGCCTCCTAGACACAACTATGGTGATTCAAGAGAGGAAAAGGAAGGGACATATAGTATGTCGATAGAAATGTGGAGCCCGTGCACGAAGTTAGCAACGCGCATGGGAACAGCAAGTCGGGAAAGAAGAGGAAGAACAGTTGAACACAGGGAGTACGAAATCAGGAAGGAAGCAAAGTGGGCACGAAATACAGACGTCCCGGTAGCCAAGCTAATGGCTAAGGTTAGTAACCTCCACAAACCCCCTGGGGCGCTCCCCATT
>LQNS02278074.1:8100220-8127511 GCA_001587735.2 Parhyale hawaiensis
TTCATGGCATTTGCTCCCCTCCCTCGGGAATTATGGGGGGAGGCATTCATAATAAAATGCTTCGTTCCATGGACAGTGTTGTTCGCAGGTGGCAAAGATAGTTTCACAGGCTCGTCATACGCAACTTTGACCAACAAGCTGGGAGAAAATTTTGAGAATGCAGTACGTTACATTTGGTTTATGAGATTGACGCTCGAGTCCCAAAATAAATTGCTAGTACAAAACCTGCCTCTGAATATAGTGTCGCTGTGCCGATCATTTATTACTGCGATGGCAATTTGCCATTTACTTATAGTTCATTATATTGAGTAAAAAAACTATCTCCACAATGATAATAAATTCAGTTTTGATTTCCGTACAGTTACGCGAACTGAGGTATGGTATATAAGACAGTTTAAGCCTCACTAATTGAGAATGAAGCAAAGTGGGTAGGAAAGCAAAACGTGTCGAAGGCCTAGCTGAGACTGGGTAGTCTACAGGGGACCACCCTGGGCCAGGGGTCGCTGCTTTTCATAGAATAGGATGGGCGAACTTAACTAACATAGCCCTAAAAGTACACTTTATGCCCCCGAAGGGGTTTTATCACCTGAAATTTAATTCAAATGGGGCGAAAGTAACTCTCAGAACTGAAGTAGCTACCAGACAAGCCACAACAGTATAAAAACATAGCTTAATTAATTTGGTTTTCGCAAAGTTAGTTAATGACGTAGCTGAACCAGTTACATCATAGATGGAAAAGTTTACTACATTCATAAAAACAAAAGAAAATTATACCGGTACACGACAGGATTATTGACAACAATATTAGCACAGTCTTAATTCGTTTACTTGTCTCAACAGCTAGCTTCAAGCTTTCACTGCTTTTCGTTCTGAAAGAAAATCATGTTACGACTAATATAAAAATGGAATTCGTGGCCCTCTAATAGGAGAACTCACGCCTGTCGCTCATAGAATAATTAGGAGGTTAATAAATAATAATATGAGAAAACTTTCTCGTAGCCCACTACAGTTTCTTGAAGCTGGACTAAATTATACTCAAGATATAAATAGAAAATTTTTAAGGGCAACATTATTGATCCTACAGACGAAGGAACTAGGGACGCGTATAATGTCAACCATAATTAAAAGCGAATACAAGAATGACTCCGTACGAGCAGAGCGAATGCCTCGGGAAAGGAAAGAGCAACAAATAACTTTTCATGATTATATTGAGATCTCAATAATAATAGATACGCAGGAAATGTAGAAAAATGTAAAAATTAAACGAAAAAATGAAGAAATACTCTAAAAAACCTTTTTCCAGTGATATCAACTCGTTAAGGACCGTAGTCCTTCCCAAAGGACGTTTCATAAAATGCCCTTCCTATGAGGAACAACACTTAAGTTGGTCCTTTCTCTCGTGCCATTACATAGCCCATGTTACACTTAATACAGTGTTATTCCTACGAGAGAGGCAAATTAGTTCGTGAACAAAGGGTTAAGTTCCATTATAACACTCAACCAGACATTAATCCGTGAAGTGGCCCGAGAATGCGTCTCACTAAAAATAATAACAATAATGAAACGAAAACAAATGCCAATGCTTAAAGCGTCATATAGGGTAAGCCAGCCTATGGCCTAACAAAACGTACGGCACATTTCATAAAACTACCTTTATTCACTATTATATGTAGGCAAGGATTATGAGACTTACAGGTTAACCCACGGGGCGGAGCCAAGCTGGGGTGTGTCGCAATCACCATTTTTTGGGTTACCGGTGCTACACCGCGTAACACCGGTAACCCAGCCAGTCGCAACCCGTGTCGCAATCATAGCTCTAATGGCGACTGCAACACGGGTTATGGTGATATAAGTCACCGAGCATAAACGTCTATTTTGAAGAAAAGGAGCACTAAAAAAATCAGATCAGTTACATCGAACTTTCAATGAAGAAAATTTCAAATTAAACGTAATTTAAAATTTTTGAGCTTACTCCGATTGTCGTTAGCTGGCGTCCTCACGACCATTTTTCGGGTTACGGTAACCTTTTCCAAAACATAGTACGTTCATCTGTAGCTATTTTGTATTGTTTCTTCATCATTTCATTTGGGCCTCCGGAGTGTCCTACAATCATTATAGTTGCACAAAATATCTATTAAAGCATCTACGAACTTTTTTAGCTTTCTGAAGGATAAAATTTTTAAAGAACGTTGGTTACAAGGCTTGTAGAAGAGCAGGTGAATTCAACTAGCAAACGCCCGCATGTGTCAAAGCAGTTTTAGAGCCAAGTTTATCGTCTTTAAAATGCAATAAATCGAGTGAGTTTTATCGAGAGTAATATCGCATTCCAAAGATGGATTTATGAGTGAATACCGCAATGTATTAGATTTAATTTCGTCTTCTACCAATGATCTGCTATTCTCTATAATTTCAAACAGCTGCAACAAAACGTGGCTCAGATGCAAGCGATTGAACGCCGAGATAGAAAAACTTTTAAACAAGATTTGTAAAAAAAAAAAACATCAAAGGACCCAAGAAACAATTCACTCATTTTTCGGCGAAGTAACATAAAAGAAAAAGTCTATATATAATACGCAGAAACCACACAACTGCTCGGTAGAATTAGAGAAAAAGAAACATCAGCTGCTATACGCTGCGCGCGTTACAGTAGTATAACAGTAGGGTGGCGTCCGACTTGCGTTAACTAACTTGCAAAAGAATTACCTAACATGTACCTAACCTACCTAACATGTACCGCCACATACTTAATAAACTGTCTTACTGAATATTGTAGAAACTGGCGAATGGTAAATCCACAATTTTTCCAATGATGTTGTAGTTTCTACAATTAGGAGAGGCGGATATGTTAACGACGCGTACGCGACGGCACAGCTTAGGACAACATTTACCGAAACTCGCCGACCGGGTGCATGCTTGTAACGGAAAAAACAACCTAGATAATACTAAAATTTTATCCTTCAGAGAGCTAAAATAGTTCGTAGATACTTAGATAGATGAAACAAAGCAAAATAGCTACTGATAAACGTACTAGGTTTTGTGACGTCACAAGGCCATTTCCTATGATGCTCTACAGCTTGGCTCCGCCCCGTGGGTTAACCTGTTAGTCACATAATCCTTGATATGTAGGTTAGTAGCTATTAGTCTTGTTAGCTGCTAAAAATACACAGATTTTCCAAGAGAGGGAAAGGCAAGGTACAGGAGACCCCGGATGCATGGCTGGTGCTGCAAATAATCTCGAACGCCGGCCCACAGGAAGGTACGGTTGCAGTCAATCAAACATCTGAGATATCAGGCTATAAACGGAAGGCTCATAAGACAAGTGCATCTCCCACAGCAAGATCACTACCAGCTAGTAAACTAGCATTAGTAAATATGTTGATGGCGCATTGTCGAATACTATGATTTTCCACCCCGGCTTGGGAATAATATGTACGTCGAATTGATGAGAAAAATCAAGGCAACACCTTTAACCATAGAGGCGAGGTCTAGGTAGCATGTGCATAGATACGTGGAACACTTGAACGGGAAGTGTTCTCACACTGGAACGCGTATGAGCATCGCATGCGGGAAAAGAAGAGGTAGAACAGAGCAAAATATCATTACCTTAATAGAATTACAAAAATTAGAAAGTAAAGTGGGAGAGAGGGGTGCCGAATGCCTAGGCATCGTTGTTGTTGTTGTTATTATATACATGATTAATTTAACCAAAGCATCTGCCAGCGTTATGAGTACATTGATAGGGTAACATGTTTATTCCCCTCCACCATGCTAGTAGCCGTCCACTTGGCACTAAAAAACTTATTATGTGAGAACTAGAAGTGCTAGAAAGCCGTACATAGGCTTAAGGCTGTAGGCTAAGTAGTGCCGCACCATCTCTGAAAATGACGGGCGAAAAAATTGAACAAAAAGAAATGATGGTGGTTTTCATATTTTTCACTAAAGACATAAAAATGTGAAAACTACCACCATTTTTTCAGGTAGTCAGGTGGGTTGACTGAGATGTGAATTATCGTACAAATCTTGAGTTAGCTGACCATCAAAAATGACGGCGTTGAATCTCTTACTCCACGCGAAAAGTGAAAGAAAGAGTAGAACCAACATTGCAATCTTTTCCAGGCAGTCCGGTGGGTTGACTGAGATGTGAAAAATGCCGAAGTTCTAGAGAAGACTGGCCATAAAAATTACGGCGTTGAATTTGTTTGCCTCCCGCAACGGGTGATGGTCTTACGAGGTGTACTAGCCTTCACTGCAATTAATTCAGATAAACCTGTTAATAGCCTGTAGGGCAAATATAGCCAGGTAGTTATATCTCATTACTAAAGAAATCACTCTGAAGGCAAGGTGTGCATAAGTACTTCAGCTTTTCAGCTTTCACACAACTTAGGCCACATTACGGTGTCAAAGTAGAAAGAGCTCTCGAGGCAAAGGGCGCTACTCTCTTTTGGCTATTCAGAGTACCACAGTCACATAAGTACACTAAAAAGACATCATAGCTAAGGACCTTTTGTGCGTTAGAACATGAAATAAAAGTTTGCATCTCTGAATAATCAAATTCCATGATTTTTTCAGGATTTGACAAGACTTGACAAATTTTGTCTAAAATTCTATTACTTTTACATGATTTAAAGCACTCTTTCGTTTTCCCTGATTTTTCCGGGATTTCCAATAGAGGCTGAGAACCCTGCGTTGGAATGTGGAGGCCCATGCAGGCTCATCAACCTAAAATACCCACGAATCTATAAAGCTGTTGTTGGCATTATCATTATTATATTCCTAGTTAAAGCATTCCTACCCACAGGGTACACTGTGATCCAAAAAAAGGAAGAACGAAGGGACATAAAGAACGTCAAGAGAAACGTGGAATCCATGCACGAGTCAACGCGCATAGGAACAGCAAGTCGGGTAAGAGGAGGAAGAACAGAACAATACATCATCACTTAGAGTATGAAGATGGAAAGAAGCACAGTGGGCACGAAAGACAGACGTCACGAAGGCCTAGCTAAATGGCTTGGGTAATCTATACAATGCCCTGGGGGTGCAGCTCCCCCATAACATAGAATGGGCGAACCTAACTAGCCGAACCCTATGGCCTATCCGAAGTCCCCTGAGGGGGCTGTTGCAAGCAGTGACAACTCTTCTACCACCATTATACCCATATATTTGTTCTGCTACTATATATACACATAAAATGGGTTGAAACGGGTCTACTCCCGCGTAAAAGTAGGAGGTAGCAGCAGTAGTGCTATTGCTACCGCAGCAATACAAAGTCGCATAACATCGGACGGCCAACGAGGAGGGTACATTAGGTCACAGGTCTAGTCTAGGGTTTCAGGGTCATATGATACGTCGTACAAGGGGCATCGTCACGTAAAAACAAGTAGCAAGCTGCATTCTTAAGATGGAGTATCCTCTGGAAATAACAGTGGCATGCTGCCGAGAGAGGAAGATGTCTCATGTAACACTGTGGCTCGAGATGGAACTTCCTTACAGGCTTCTAATGCAGTACAGGTGACAATTTTATTGGGAGACTTATCGCTGTCTAAGATTCTAGAATCCACAATAGCCTTATTGACTATATCACCTGCAGGCTCTACAAGGCTGGGCTCACACGGTACAGTTTCACTGTTACTTTGCGGCACTGTGTGAAAAGTGATTTTCTGACCATCCGGCAAAGGAACACTACCTGATAGTTCCACAGATGTAGACGTGGGTAAAGTTGTTTTAGAATCCAAAAAAGCGGTCGAAGACAATTGAGAAGCACTGGTTTCACCAGCCGTATGGTCATCAATCAATTGTAAAGAATCTGATTTATTGATGCGGAGCGGGTCTTGCATTAAGGAAACTTTGCTATCAACATCCAAAATTGAAGCGCTGTCATCTACATCCACGAGCATAGGACTTTCTGGATCCCAATTTTCTGCAGCTTGTTCGAGATGTGCATCAGTTTCACTGGTATCATTGCTGGGAGCATACTTAGCAAGAACAATGTCAATAGTTTCATGTATATGATGATTAATTTGCGGATTTCTATAAGGTGTTTCGATATAGTCTTGGTAGCCATAGACCGTAC
The DNA here is from genome assembly GCA_001587735.2 of Parhyale hawaiensis. Taxonomy (NCBI): domain Eukaryota; kingdom Metazoa; phylum Arthropoda; class Malacostraca; order Amphipoda; family Hyalidae; genus Parhyale; species Parhyale hawaiensis. Next base: position 8,106,291 of record LQNS02278074.1, read on the forward strand.
TATCAGGATCAAAACTCTCTTCTTCATTTTCAGTATACCAAGGGATGCCAGTGATACCTTCACAGTATAGTAGTAACTTTAATCGATATCTGACTTGGTCAAGAAACGAGGTGGCACTTACGTACTCATCTTCATTTTCGGGAATAAAATCATAGGACATGAACAGAGACGGTTCTATGTCAACAATTAGGTCTGAGATGCGATCACGTAGAACATCCTCAGCTAGGAGCTCTTCCAGTTTTTTCTCGCCGGTAATAAGTTTTTCAAGCATAAGTTTCACCTCTTCGGGATCCACGCCAGCAAAACTGGATTTTATAACTTGACCATTCTTATCAGAGTTCTCACGTTGTTGCTTCACGTGACTTTCTTCCTCAAAATCATCCGTGACCTCTTGTTTGATGTTGCTTTCCACGTTACAGTCAACACTAATGCTCGTTGTAGATTTCTTTGGTTTGAAAAACTTTGCTTGTATATTAGGAAAATACTTCTTATAAAATTTAGGATTAGACCGAATGATCTTTTTCCACTTGACAATATCATGGTAAGGAGGCAGTTTGAGAGACTGCCTCATTGCTTTGTAAGCCTTTTTGCCAGCAGCACTGAAGAGCAAAGCCACTTCCAGTACTTTAGTAGTGTATATGATATCTTCATCCTCGACAGCAGTGGCTGCTGCCGAGAGATTGAACTGCCCAGTTGTGCCGCCAGCACCCACAGAAGCACCACTACCCCTCACAGTCTCGAGGTTCTCACAGCTAGTTGATGTCGAATACTTCATTGCCGCCTCGATGTACTCAGTACTTGTTTCCAGAGGCTCTCGACTGATGTTCGCTGAAGATGTAGAGTTTTGTAATGGGTTGTATTTACTTCCGTCTTCAGATAATGCTGAGCTCTGTAAGGTCATCTCGCAGGACTTTCTCTTTGTATCAATAACTCCAGGTCCAGATGAAGCAGAGTTCTGTAGAGCAGTCTGAGTGAATTTCTTTTCTATAGTCTCTAATCTATCGTTCCTAGATGATGGCGATTGCTGTAAGACTGTTTCCGTGGACTTTTTTTCAGCAACGTCGGCGGCCATAAGTTGGGTGTACAGAAGCTCAAACGCATGATCTGGAAAATGACGCTTCAGGGTCTGGAGGCATTCTGTGGTAGTCACAGTACGGTTCCTCATATAACTTCTCCTTTTGTTGAGTTGGATTCGGTACTTGCAGTAAACATTAGCTTGCCGCGCGATTGCTATTTTCTTGTAACTTATCTTACGCTGCAGTGAGTCATGCTTGATGTTCAGCTGCTTGATCTTGTCTAACTCTTGCTTTACAAGTGGTAGCAACTTAGCAGCGGCAGGCAGTATTTTGCTTTGACTTAAAATCTTCGGATTACGAGTTGGTATTTGGATGGCAGCCTCCTCGTGTGCAACTGGGGCGCAGCTGGCAGAGACTCGTTCTTGCTTGTCCTGCAGAGATGGTGCAGTAACTGCGGCGCTCCTTCCTGCTTGTCCTGGAACACAAAATAAAAGGAATGTTGCAATGACTAGTTTTCAGTGGAAGCGGAGGCAAAGCACTTCTGTCGGTAGCACCAGATCAGCATAAGCTCTCAATTTCGGGCATCATATATGTTCACATACACCGTTCCGTTGCGTAACCCGCCTTATAGACAAATTTAGCTACTCTTAATTTTTTTCGAATTTCATGCTCCCATCTGAGGTAGTTCAGTGTCACCAGCACCAGGGCTATTTAGTCTGCTCGACAAGCATTCCAATACATTTCTATTATTACTATTATTATAAGATTAGATAAGCGGCAGTAGACGAACCAAGAGGCCCATTCCCAAAGAGACACCGGAACTTACGCCCCGGCCCCTATGAGCTAATGCCATTATGTTGGTAGGATATAGAGGACTGGGGAAATGAGAGGAGAAAAAATGGACGACGAAAGAAAGAAAAAAAGAAGGGGGAGAAGAATCTCAGCCACAGAGGATCATGAATGCACGCAAGCATGATCGATAGCCACTGATATGCGGAGCTTAAAAATATAGATGGAGCGGAAGTGAGATACGCCGTATCAGATACGATGACTATACAACAACGATCCAATTTTGTATTATATAGTTTAGAAGTTGAGTTGAGCTCAGATGAGCTCTTTTAGTACAATCTTGACCAGGTGTACCATATCTGGGAGGAAATAAGGCGCGAGCATTTCTAACCATACCCGGCTCGGCCGAACGTAATCACTCAGCCATGCGGCGCAAGGAAAGAGACGAAAAATGAAAAAAGAAGACGGAAGAAAGCCAACACTCGTGCGGAAGGTCCCTTCCGTGGCTCCCTACACGGGAGCACATAGACGTCCCATGGCATGGGTCGCATACCACCATTCGGCGGCCCACCTCGTGGAACAAAAGGGGAAATGTAGAGAACTAACCTAACTCTACAAAACTAACCTTCTCAGCAGGAACTGCGGCCAGATGCTACATCCCTTGCAGAGAAGGCACTCGGGACCCTTGGGTGCGTGGTGCTCAAACATATTGTGGCAGGGAGAGGATCTGCCAGAATATGCCCCTGAGGGCCAATACATTTCTAATTAGGCCATAAGAACTAAAGGCTTTGATAGGTTAACACCTCCACAGGTGCTCTGCCGCCCCTCCCACTGAGAAATAGCTATCGCAACATTCCTTCTATTCTCAGTGGGTGGGCCCCGGCAGAGCACCTCTGCCGTTAGCAGAGACATACCGACGGCGAAGCAACGAGGCGTTCCATGGCCCCCCAGAGTTTCTGGTACCTCATAAATATATAGCGAATTCTTTTACTTTTATTGATTCTACTCCTGAACAATCCGCTTCTTCTTCTGACAGCCGTCGAGTGTCAGAGAAGACAGCCAAAACCCTGCCGGTTCTCTTCTTGAACCTTTCTCTTTAATATTTCATGAATCCCTGAAGACTGCACAGAAGGGCTTTGAAAACAATGGAAACACCTCCTCGATCGATCGTGATTCTTATCATAGGAATTATCCTGGAGCATTGCCGGTCCGGTTTAGATACAACGGAGGTTTTCACGATTTTGTTCACTAATTCAGGTAATATGAGGCATTTTAAGACTTTTTACATGAATGACGTTTCTGTCGCAAATGCTCAGTTTTCGAGATACAGTTGAACCCTGTTTACCCGGACTTCTCGGGGCGAGGGCCAGTCCGGGAAGAAATCGGGGTTTCCGGGAATCTGTTTTTTTTTCTCGGAACGCTAAACCTCAATTGCCCGCACTTTTTCCAAACACTTTCCGGACATTTTCCAGTCGTTTTCCGAACATGTTCCGGCCACATGAAATCACTCCCTACCACGTTTCAAGCCCAATACACTTATGTTTACCTATCATTTTCACCCCAGGTGATAAGTGTAGCCTAACTACATACATATAGGTACATGTAGGTATGTACACTGTATAGTATGTAACTATGTACTGTACAGTACAACACCTCTAATACTGTACTGTAATTCATCACCTTCTGTCTACACACTTACCAGACATCGTTCTTTGCACAGTAAAGTAGGCCTATGTATGTACGCAATTATTTCACCCATTCTTTAAGCTGGAAATAGCATGGATCCAGCAAACTATGGACCTGTCTCCCTAACTAGCCACATACCGTAGTGAAGATGCTTGAAATTGAAAGGGTGTTCAGGAAACACCTAGTACATCATTCAGAGAGAAATAACCTACTTGCATCAAATCAACATGGCTTTTGCATAAACGATCATTTAACAATGTTCCTCTTATCAGCGACTTGACCATTATGACTCTATTCTAGACCCACTAGCTATGTCGAGGCAAAAATGTGGATGTAATAGATTTGGATTTTGCTCACGCATTCGATAAAGTAGGCCGTAGAATACTATTACTCAAACTCTCCTATATGGGCATCCCTGGAAAATGTCTTGGTTGGATCGAAGCTTCCTGACATTGTAATATAATCATGATTACATAGTACAATAGTGTTCCAACTTTTCAGTTATAGTTTAAATGGCTTGTGTTTGCTTTGAACATTTTGCAATGTGTTCTTTCTTGTAACCGCTAAATATTGTTCATGTGATAATTCTAGATTTATAGTGATTTTACAAACGACTAGTGACTTTTTAGGTACAGTGTATCACACAAGTGTTTTATCCCTATTAGTGGATACGTTCTCTATTTTTAGGTTTTAATGTTTGCCAATCAGTGTTTGTAAGACAATTGTATTTCAAATCAGAGCACAATAAAATGTGCTAAGCAATATAACTGGGTGAACTGGCTATAATCCGCCCCATGAAAGCAACTGAAAGTTTAGAAAGCAATAAAAGCAAGCATAAGTAACACAACATACCGTGATCAAGATTTTCTTCAATGAAGACAACATCCACTTCCTTCTCTTCGCCTTCCTCATAATAAAAGTCCTCCTTGTATCGAGCTACGGGAACAGGCCGCCGACTGCTCCTCCTGATACCTCTGGGAGGTTCAGTTTTGCTCTCAACTTTTTCCGCATTTGTAGCTTCTGCACAGACGAGCTGAATCTTCGTGCTACAGGGTCCGCCATCAATGTAGGCGGAGAGGTTTTCTTCCACAGGAGCTGGAGTAGGGTGAGCTTCTGAAATTAACAATTACCTATTTTATTTATACAATGCTGCATTTAGGCGCCCAGTACGTTTACACTCAATATATGTGACACCTGACTTACTGAATCAATGAAGTCCACTCTCACTCCTTACCTTCAGACTGATTAGAAGCAATGGTGTCATTTTCGGCAGGCCTCAGTGTAGCCGTCGATGACACAAGCGCATTCAGCAGTATAGGGCAAGCTGGAAATTGGAACTATAGTTAGGGATGTATGCACTGGACAACTGTAAATGAACTTATAAACTAAATTATTGACAAAAAAAGGTCAGCTGGTGCTACCAACATAAACCAGAACTTGCTCTAAGTTCTAATCCAGTAAAATGGAAACGAACACGCTGTCATGTGCATAATTTTAACAAAACTATTATCTATGAATATACAGCAAACTGGTTGAAAACATTGAGTGAATTGATTGCCGAACAAAAACGACCTATTTCCCCTATGACACAGATACTCCACTCTTGCCAAACAGAAACATCACAACGCAACGTGCCATCATTATTAATATAGCGGAGTGGGTTAGGGTAAGTGGCCCCAATGAGACACACTGGCGCAATGGAGATACACTCACCATAAAAAAAAGTTGTGGCGTGGCAACCAGAAGTTGCAAGAAATCTCTAATAACTGCAAAAGAAAGCTCAATATGTCTCCTAAATACCCACCAAAAATGTTGTATGATTGGACATTTCTTACATGTCCAGCCACCGCACAGCCCCCCTCACCCCAGGTGCGCCTCCATAGGGCGAGTGCATCTCCATTGGGCCCCTTACTCTACAAGCGCTGCAGGCACAGAACGTGCACTTCTCTCACCCACTGCAGTCTAGAGATCAACTCCATAGCACACAATTGGGCCTAGCACACGCAGTCAATGAAACGAAGAAAGAAATATGAATAACGGGAATGTTCAAATAACTCTTTTGCAGGGGTGAGACAAGGCAGAGTACCTCTGTCGGTGGCATAACGATCTCACGCAACAGCAGCCGCCGGATCGTCTCCGCGCACGACAGTCGTCACACTCTGTTCAGTCACAGGTAAGTACTCTGGCTTCTCACCTTGTGAATCTTACTGAGTCACTGTCCATAATCGAAAAAAGATCTTAATAACTAAGTGCGGTACATGCGTCTTTGATTATCGGTGGGAAATCTATGTGTTGCAAGAAAACCCGGGCATCCCGGCCGAACCGGCAGGTCTTTCAGCTTCTGAGCAGCCGCCGCTGCACCAGGAGACTCTCCAGCAACAGTATAAGGTCTGTCCCGTTTTATGCCTCTTTATTGTTCTTACAAAGGCAAAACATGGGCTCTGGGAAAAGCATACCTCCGGTGGAATCCCGAGTTCTCTCACCACTGCACAAGAGTCATTGGAGCATTAGCACTATTTACATTGGTTTGCTATGGCAGAATACCTCTGTCAGAAGTACGATTCACCATTGGCGGAGTTCAAGAGCTCACTCTTTTTTTATGAATACTAGAACTACAGGGCATGGAGGGGTTTCGAGTTGCCTCTTCTGTCGCAGAGGGTGCATAGGATAAGAGCAGGCATATTGGTAAAGAGTTCTTTGTTCATAAGTTTGTATTCCACTCTGTTCAACCAATAAAGCGAAGCCCTAGTAGATACTCCACACGTCAGAGAGTAACAACCTATAGTTATCCTAAAGGCCCTCAATAGTGAGCCAGGCAATTAGCTCCTAGTCCAACCTCTACAGTCAACATTCCCCTAGAGGTTTAGGGTCTTGTTTATCCTTTGATTCTAAAAACTATGATTTTTTATGGGCACCAGGACATAATTTTAGTATCATAATTAGAAACTTCTAGTGTCCAAGGAGCTGCACTGAATGGGAGGAGCTGCTGAGGTTTTATCAATGGCGTGAGTCGTCCATCAAAATGAAGAGCCAGCAGACATGACGGACCTTGTGGCAGGAGGGTCTGCTGGTGTAGTGGGGAGATCTGCCGGGCTGCAAGGCTTTTCTTGCGACCCACAGACTTGCCACCGAGATACTCTATCTTCTAAGACACATGCCCCGTACGGTATAGTACATACTTAGTTTAACGAGATCTTCCTCGATTACAGACAATGACTCACTAAAATTCATAGGGTGAGAGAGGGCAGAGTACCAGCCTGTCTCTTGAATGCAGTGTGACGAGTAACAACAATCCTGGGCGAAGACAATCCGGCGGACGCAGATTGCGTGATTGTGGTGCTTCCGACAGTGGTATTACACATGCCGGAAGGAACCACTGCAAAACTGATCTCCTATTCTAGTATATGTAGCTATCCTACAAACAGCAGCAGCAGCAGTGCGAGTTGCGTGGGATAGTACGGTAGTTGAAACGTGGCAAAGTACTAATTCGTAATTAATAGTAAGAGTTTCATGAGGACTAATACAATGAACATATAGGTTTAGCAAGAGAATGTTTGAGTTAAAAGGCTGTTATGTTGCATATGATGAGCATTGAAAGGCTAAGAGATGAATGCATAAAAGATTGTACAAGTGGAACATCTAAGTTCCTGTAAGAGTAAGAAGACGTGTAAGTTTGCATGTTAGTAATGCATCAAATAATGTTCAGTAAAAGGCCAAGTCGTGAAGGGTCACATAATTTGCTTTCTAGAAAGAGTGAGGAACGAAGGTAACAGCAGAAGGGTATGACCTCCAATATACAGTCGAACCCCATTTAATCGGACCCCACTTATCCGGAAACCCTAGATTCCCGAACTTTTCTATTTTCCAAGCCTCGGACTTTTTGTCCGAGTAAATTAAGTAATGTTCCGGACGTCAATGAAAGTCCGGAAAAAGTCCGAAAGATCAGCTTCATTTTCAGACTATTTTAGGTGATGCTCCGGAACACGTGGTTTGCCAGTTTCGGACAAACCTCAGTTACACACTTACTCGGACGTGACACGGCGCAGAAGTACAGAATGCACTTCTGAGCACGTCTGTCGGTCCGAAACGGACGCAAATTCCGGAGAGTGAGTCAGTTGCAGCGCTGCTCGCGCTTGTGCACGATCGTTCTTGTTTGAACTGTGTATGATTGTACTGTATGTACAGGATTTTTTCTCACGCTTCATGTTGTTTCAACAGTTTTCATTAGGATGTGAAATAAGGATGTTTTATACATACAGTACAGTACCGTACCTATGTCCTAACAAATGTTAGTGTTTTAAATTGCATATGGAAATACAGTAGCTATGTGATAGGCTACGCAAGGTATGCTAGGTTGCAGTTAAGACGTGCTCCTTATATATACAGTACGGCATATAGTACGGTACTAATAACTGTTTAGTAAGTACAGTGAGTACCTATGACCAGTACTGTAGCCTGCAGTGTTTCTCTTGTCTTGAATTACAGTATTAGAGGTGCTTTACTCTACAGTAATATATGTGTACAGTACATACACACTGTACAATGTACATAGCTACATGTATGTACGAAGTTGTCACCTGGGGCGAAAATCATAGGTAAACATGACTGTATTGGGCGTGACGGGTGGTAGGGAGTGATTTTGTGTGGCCGGAACATGTTTGGAAAACGACCGAAAAATGTCTGGAAAGTGTTCGAAACAATCCGGGTATTTGAGGTATTTCTTTCCGAGAAAAAACCCCAGATTCCCAGAAACCGGATTTCCCGCACTGGAACTCGCCCCGAGAAGTCCGGATAAACGGGGTTCGACATTATCAATAACATTGTAAAGTATAGGACAGTGAAGGGTTGAGGGGGGAATGGTCAATGAAAGGATTAGGATATGTACTCTAAGAGGGGTCAGGAACGAAGTTGATTAAGTTGAGGGGGGAACAGGTTGGAGCATAAGAACCTTACGTTGTAGCGGAAAATCGTTCAAACAAAAGAAGGGTGCAGTGAGAAGATGGGTGGGAACTGTCAGAGAGTTGCAGGGTTAATACACAGTTGCGAGATGCAAGTACAATTAACACTAGATAATAAAATAGCACCAGATAAACAATAAAATGTGAAGTGTAGTGACCCTCGAAAGGGTTAAGCGGGGATATGCAATATCTACTCTAAAATGGGTCATCAACAGGGGTGAGGTACCTAGCTATGTAATATCCTGCAATAAGGTAATCAATGTCAATAAAGGGTTAAAATTATCAACAATAAAGGGTTAATTATTAACAATAAAGGGTGAAGGGTAGATTACAAGTGTGCAATAGCTATGTATTCTATCAGAGGTCGGAAACGTTGCTGAGATAGGGTAGGGGTCAGGTAGGGATAAGTAGGTAATGGGGTTGAGATCTAAAAATCCAAGATGGCGGCCAAAAAGTGAGGAGATGGGAATGTTATGCACTGCTCCTGAACTATAGTGGGGTTAAGTCTAAAGGTAAATCGCTAGAAATGTAGGAATAAATCTTCTTGGACTGCACTAGTTCAGCGGCCACGTCCCCACGGACAGCCAGAATTGTTTCTCAGCCTTCTCAAACTGACCCGTTTGAGGCGCAAGTCCAATCTTTAGCCATCCTAAATTGTCCCAAGACACCAAGATGAATATTCTGTGCAAGTTTTGTGAGGACTTCAGCACTGAACCTCAATGAACTATTCTGAGGCTAACTTGAGCAATGGACCTCTCCAATCAGTAGAGGGCGCTGCAAAGAGCCGTATTCTGAACCCTTCATCTATTGAAGTTAGTTATATTTCAGTTTTATCATCGTAGCCACACCTCAGGCGATTCAACAGCGAATTTTATTTTTTTATTATAACGTCATCAGTAGAGATATTTCATCTCGGCATTCCTGCCGGAAGAACTCAATGTATGTCTAGACGATTTTTAAACGAGTTGACTGACTTGGCACCAACAATGTCGGAAGGGAGTCTATTCCAAATGCTGACTATGAAATAGGGAAAGAACTGCTTACATAATGTTGTTCTTCGAGTTTTTTTGCTTGAGTTTTTGACCGTTGTTTCGCAAGCGATCATTAAGGTCTCTTTCAAAGAGTCCCGTTGTAGGTACATCGTTGAAGCCATTCACGTACTTGAATGTTTCTATTAGTTGCCCCTGAGTCGTCTTTGCTCGAGAGAGTTAAGACACAGTTATTTTAGCCAACGTTATATGACGTGTTTCTCAGCTGAGGTATCAATTTCGTTGTTCTGCGTTGGAATCTTTTCATGTTATCGATATCTTTACAGAGAAGTAGCGACGAGAATTGAGGTGAGGCCGCACCAATGCCTTGTTCAAGGGAACATTGATGTCCTTGGACTTGTATTCAAAGTTTCTGGTGATGAATCCTAGTACTGTGCTTGCCATTTTCACACTCCTGTTAACTTGCTGACTGTTGTTTCTTTGTAATAGTGATTCCCAAGTCACGTCGTTGGGCGACAGGAGCCAATTCCGTCCCGTTCATTTTCAATGGGGGTGGAAGGGTTCACCAGCCCTACGTGCATTACTGAGCATTTGTCGACAATAAAGCTCATCTCCCACGTTGCACTTCATTCCATGAGGTGGTCAAGGTCTTTTTGGAACTCGGCTCTTTTCATGGCAGGATGACACAGTTTAGTATCATCTGCAAATTTACTGATTTTACTGAGAATGTTACGATCGAGATCATTGATGTAAATTGAGAACAGAAGTGAGCTAAGCATGCTACCTTACGGAACCCCTTATAATACCTGTGTCCAGTCGCTCGTCTCTCCTTCCAGTTTCACACGCTGCTGCCGACCCGTAACCCATGTCTTGATCCATCGTAAATAGCTAGTCTCCCTGGATGCCATGAGATTCCAATTTTTTCATTAGCCGGTGATGGTGGGACTCTTATCAAAAGCCTTTTGGAAGTCTAGATACACAAGGTCTACAACCTTTTCTTCATCTTTAGTATCTTTAACTTTTGAGAAACAGTCTAGTACGTTTGTTAAGCAGCTTCTTTCATTTCGGAAGCCATGTTGAGTGTCGGATATGAGCTGTTGCATCCTCAGGTGATCAGCGATGCGCTTTTTTAAGAGGCATTCGATAATTGTGCTGACAGGCGATAGTTTCTGGGGCTTTTCGTATCCCCCTTCTCATGCATTGGTATCACATTAGCTAGTTTCCAATCCTGCGGTACTTCTCCCGTTCTTAGAGATTGATTACATATTTCGAGCAGTGGCTTTACGATGACTAGAGCCATTTCCCGTAGTACACGGGGAGTAAGATTATCTGGGCCAGTCGATTTGTACACATTTAGGTGGGTGAGTTACTGAAAGATCTCAATCTTCGTGAAAACACAGGTGTTTATTGGAGCAACTTGCATCGGTGCCGTTTCAGGAATATTTGTAACATTTTCAATAGTAAATACAGAGGTGAAAGTCGTCCAGGATGGTGGCTTCGTTTCTTAGGCTATTGGTGATTAAACAATCAGGTTGTTTTAGCGGACCTATGGTTTATTTTCTAAGTCGTCTTTTATTTAGGTACATATTTATAGAATGCCTTTGGGTTGCGTTTTGCCATAGGGGTACGGAAACTTCCTCTTCCCTTTTTGTAGTTCTGACTGTTTTCTTTACATCCCGACATGCCCTCAAGTGACTGGACCTGTTCTTCTCTGTTGGATTACGCTTCTAGGCTTTGTAACGCACTTATCGCCTAGCAATGCAGCGTTTGACAGTCTGATTCATCCAGAGGGGATCATTACTGATACAAACTTGTTTATTTGGGATTTGTCGTTCAGCTGCTCTCAGGATGCTCTTCTTTAAAATATGTGAGCATTGTTGAACGCTGGCGTCTCTTATAGGGGTTTCGACGTCAGTTGTTTCTATTTCATTTGCCATTCCCTGAAAATTCGCTCGTCAATAGTCTGGCAGCTTGAAATGACTCGCATTAGTGGTGAATTCATTGCCAGTTTTGAGCGTAAATTCAATCATGCTGTGGTCTCCAAGCCGGTCTAGGATGGCTAGGTCAACAATCTCACAATCAGGAGTGGAGAACACCAGATCTAGAATATTACTGTATCTCATAGGTTCACTAACGTGCTGGGTCAAGTAGTGGTGGCGGCTGAGGAGTTCGAGCAGTTTGTTGCCTGGGGCTGGGCTGCACATAGTACTCCAATCGATTTAGGGGAGGTTGAAGTCTCCCATTAGAATTGTTTCATTCAGAGTATTCAGTGCATTTTCGATCTTGTTGTAAAGTGTTGCGTCAGTTTCGGCGGTACTGCAAGGGCTCCTATAGGCGAGCACAATATTTAACGACTGTCGAATGCCGAGACGAACATGGATAGTGATAAATTCATGTTCTTTAGTTGCTGCAAAACCTTTACAAAGGGGATTAAGACACTCAAAAGCTTTGGTAATCAAATCCTCCTCGTACATTTTGAAAAGATTATAGCATCAATCAAACTGATAAAGCTTGTTATGTTTCATGTAAGAATCCCACTAGCGAAAGTTTGTCAGATTGGTAAGGACAGAAGGAACTTCTGGGCTAAGTCGTAATGGCGTCAAATGACCTGGAAGTGAGGAAAAAAAAAACATGCCAGTCTATTTGAAGGCTCCAATAAAAAACAAGACCTACCATGTTTTGTAGCTAGTCAAGCAAATATCTGCAACAGGAGATAATAGTGAACTTGGCAACTTACCATTTGTAACTTGGCAATCAGTGCCTACGGAATCCTCGGAGAACTTTTGCTTCTTGGCTTGATTTTCATTCTCCTTTTCAATATCATCAGAAAGTGGTCGTTTTACAGAGACCGTTTTGCCTGCGGTAGATGTTTTGGAAGGAATACTGTCACCCTCATTACTAACTTGGGACTGCTGACTGCTTTTCAACACTGAGGAGTTCGCAGAATCAGCAACGTCTTCCCCACTAGGCGTGGCTACACTGGCACTCAATATAACGCCGGCTTTCAACGATGCCATCTCGTCAGCCTCGGTGACTGTGGATGCAGCGTCTGTGCTTCGTGATGCAGCTTCGGTAAGCTCACTTTCACTTTGTACAGCAGTGCTTGCAGTTGATGCAGCTTCAGCCTCTATGCCAACTGATGCTACGGCTCCTCCAGTCTCTTTATCACACGTTGCATCCTCGCAGGACCCAACTTCATCCAACACTTTTGGGCTTCCGTTAGTTGCCTCACAGCCACTTCCTGCAGAAGTTCTTACTTCGCCACCCGCAGGTTCGTTGTCAGAGGACTTTGGGTTGTGACTTCGGATAAAATCAACAGGATCTTCAGGAACTGTTGACGAAAATGGGCCAACTGGACCTGAAAAAAGATAAACAAAGCTAAATATATAAGAGTTTTGATAGTTACAATTTATATCAGAAAAACGGAGAAAGAGCAACATTTCAACTCAAGTCATGGTGATAATTATATAAACTCAGCATTTCTAGCTGCAGCTAAGGTTTTTGAAGAAAGGAAGAAGAAGTAACATACCAACTTAATGTTAACATGGATTGAAGGGGTGACAATGAAGACAAATTAAAGCAAAGTACACGGGCACAGCTAGTCGGGGAAAGAAGAGGAAAAAGAAAAGACAGGAAAAAGGAAATATCTGAATCAGTACCTATAAACAGGAAAATGGAAGTAAGCAAATTGGGTATGATGAAAAGATGTTCCAAAGGTGCGTGACAAAGGCTAGTGTAACCTATGCGATGACCATTAGTCAAATTCCACTTATAATATGATTGGAAAATATTACTAATATCACCCAAGGACTTATGACCAGGGTTGTGGCATTGGCGAGACAAAATGTCCAACTTTGACTTAAGCCAGTGTTATTATTTACTCGGCTTACAGCCGGAACCAAAACGTTGTGATCAGGTGGCAAGAGATGAAAGATGAAAAGAGAAGAAGATAGAAGAAACCAGCGCCCGTGCGGTCAATCCCTTCTGTGGCCCTCCACACGGGCGAAAGTAAGAGCCCAGCAGAAAAAGTCTGTCACCTCGATCGGCGGCCCACCTCGCGGGTCAGAAAGGAAATACAGAAAACCTACCTAACTCTACAAAACTAACCTTCTCAGCTGGAATTGCGGCCAGATGCTACATCCCGGCAGAAAAGGCACTCAGGACCCTTGGGTGCGAGATGCCCAAACATATTGTGGCAGTGAAAGGGCCCGCCACAATATGCTCCTGAGGGCGACTCCAGCCCGTGCCCAAATCCAATGCCTTAGAGACAGTTACGTATGGGAAAAATGAATGTCCAGCTGTAACGTACACTACTGGTTCCCAAATATCCGACTATGACTGATCAAACTCGGCAACTCTGCCGAAGACTAATATAAAGACCTATGTCATTAAAATACGGATATCTACTTGACTAACCTTGTTTACTTCCTTTTCTCAAGCAAAGCTATTTCATTTATCGACAAGAATTCTAACAATTTCAACAGGAATACTGGTGGCATCAGCAATTGTGAGTGTTTTATTTGCCATATTCTACAGTATAAAAACATCACTATTACTGACAGTAGCGGCACAATAGTCAAATCAGTGTAAGCAGTCCTTTAGGGGCGGGACTGAATTGAACGCAGCAGTGCAAAATCTAATCTATAAACAGATGCATTTTGAGTTTTTGAATATAAATATAATTATATCGATTGAGACAAGTTATACCACAAGTTTAGTGAAATTTGGCAAAGTTGGTTTTCGTTCTTATTCACGCCCATCGGACTCCGTACGCTGGTTTGACTATAGTCTACGAAAGACCACAAGAACACCGTCACCACTCTTGCTGTGAAGATAAAAACATTGAAATTATTGCTAGTTTGCCGATTCAGACACTCTTCAAAAAAGCAGCAACATAAGAGGAAACGTTTACAAATGAATGTGATTATTTTGTTGGATAAAATCTTGATTTTCCCAACATACCTACATGACAAGATCCACGAATTTCACAGGAAATGCACATGTTCATGTTAGTTAAAACAAATTTAGCACTTAAGGGCTTCTTCGAGCCAATGTGGCACTAGAAAAGAATGGAAAAAAAGACAGAAGTAGCTAGGCTTCTGGGCCAATTCAAACCTGATTAGTACCTCCGCCAACATAATGTTTTTGTCGTGTTTATCTTTTTGTTACTCCGTTTGTCTGTCACCAAGATAACTTAAAAAGTTATAGAAGGATCCTTGCAAAATTTCCATGGATTGTCTTGTGCGTTAGCGTCGTCATGCAGAATTGCAAGTTTTTACAAACATGAAGCTATGTCTCTGCCGTTTCGTTAGGCGATATTGTTCCTACTGTCAAGGGGGTGGTGCTGAAAAATACCCACAATAGCACGCAGAGAGCGCATACCTCCTCCAAGTAAGGCACAGTGTATGAACACCACAATGTAATCAAATTATGCACTTTAACAGTAGGAAGAGTTTCTGTCATTTTCTTGAAGATCCGTTCATAACTTTTCAAGTTACGCTTCTAACAAACATGAGTCAAACGCACAAACGGACAACAAATCCCCAAAATTTAATCAATTAGCTTATGTCTTTTAACACTACCAGCAATTCCCACAAATTTCATTACGATCCATTAATAACTTTTTGAGTTATTGTGCTAACAAGCATAAAATCCAACACAGCGTCAAACAAATAAACAGATCTACACAAAAATTTGGTCACTTACTCTGTATAATATAGCCTACATAAGAACTGATTCAAATTTCATGAAAGTCAGTCAATACCTTTTTGAGTTATGACAAGAAAAATGGGGCAGACAAAAACGGATCTTCGCCAAAAGTTAATCATCTATTTCTCCTAACATGCCTTACAATCCCTGTAAATTTCATTGAAATTGTTCTTATTATTGTTTAGTTATCTTGGTGACAGACAGAAGGACAGGCGGACAAACGCAACGAAAACAAAACCTCCTTGGCGGAGATAAATACGCAATCATAACAATCAAGCCCAAAGCTTGAGATATAAGTTTCAAGTACATTAAAGATAACGAAAGGAACTCATCTTGATCTGTAGCTAGCTACGGTTACACGAGAATCAGTGCACCCAGTCAATACATCTTAATTCCAAAGGGCTAATAAACAGCTACCGCATTTACGGTACAATCGAGAACAAAGTTTTAAAGTTACGGCTAGACTAGCTAACTGCAATTTCAGTGAAAAAGGTTAAATCGAACAACATGCCTAACTCACATCAAAACTAGAGCACTCTGAGAGCACATAGGTACCTCTGCTAAGCAAGGCAACAGTTATGAAAAATTCATATTGTTTGCGAGGCCATACTTTTCTTTCTTTCAACACTAAAATCTAACCATTTGTGCCCTTCAACAGTGTTAAAAGCTTCAGTAGGCTAATGTGACCTGTTCATAACTTTTTTTGAGCTAGGTATGCTGCTAACTAACACTAGTCAAACTAACAAACGAACCAACCTATCATCACCAAAATTTAACCACTTATATATATATGGCTTTTAACATTACTAACAGCTCATATAAATTTCAAAAAGATTCATTTATAATTTTTTGAGTTATTGTACTTACAAGCATAAAATTAAAAATGGTGACAGACTAAAGAATGAACAAACAGATCATTACAAAACTTTGGTCATTTACTCTAGTGACATAGCTAGCTACCTAATATCTCATGTAGGCTACATTGCATAAAAATCCATCCATACATTTTGAGTTATGGCACTGAGATAAATGCCACACAAAAAAAACTGAAGGATGGATCTTTACCAAAAGTTAATCAACTGTTTCTCATACATAGCTACCTAACTAGAGCACTCTAAGAGCGCATACCTACCTCCGCCAAGAAAGGCAACGGTAACAAAAAATTCAAATTGTCTCTGAAACCATTTCATTTTTATCAACTCCAAAATCTAATCATTTGTGCCTTTTAAGAGCAGACTAATAACAGTTTCAGCAATTTTTTCAAGATCCTTTCATAACTGTGAGTCATGCTGCTAACAAACATTATGACAAACATACAAACTAACCAACCGATCTGCACCAAAATTTCATCATTTATATCTTCTAACATTACTAACAACTTTTGTAAATTTCATAGAAATCCATTCAGAACTTTTTCAGTTATTGTGTAACAAACATCATGACAAACACAACTCAAACATATAAATGAATCAAACAATCTGTACCAAAATTTAACCATTTTTGCCTTTTCACATTAGCTATTAACAACTCCTGTAAATTTCATAAAGATCTATTCAAAACTTATTGAGTTATTGCGTAAGAAACATTATGACAAACACAACTCAAACATAGAAACAAAACAACCAATCTGAATCAAAATTTAATCATTCATGTCTTAACATTAGGCTTACAAACAATTCCTGTAAGTTTCATAAAGATTCACTCCAAAATTTTTGAGTTATTGTGTTAACAAACATAAAATCAAACACATGAATGAACAAACAGATCACAAAAATTTGGTCATTTACTCTTTGTGATATATGGTACCTAACAATTTATGTATATTTCATAAAAATCCGTACATAACTTTCTGAGTAATGGCATTGAGAAAAATGAGGCACACAAACAAATGGATGGATCTTCACCAAACGTTAATAATTGTTAGTACTAACATACCTAACAATCCCTGTAAATTTCATCAAAATCAGTCCATATTTTTTTGAGTTTGCATCTTTATGACAGAAAGAATAACAGACAAAAAGACAGACAAACACAAAGAAAACATAACCTCATTGGTGGAAGTAAAAATGCGAGACCTAAGTATTTAAGAACATTCAAGGAAGCAGTACGATAAGTCGGAAGTGAAGAGGGAGAACAGAACAAAGATAAAACTAAACCTAATAGCAGCTTAAAATAAGTTAAGTCAGTGAGGGGCCAATTTCGACAAGTGATTATACTGAGTACTGTAGCTTGAGCCTTATTTTCACTAAACACTGCCCATGTTTTCCCTCCACCCAATGAAGGTCAATAAAGAAAAGAATATATTTTATGGAGGATCTTCTAAACTTGTTTGCATATATGATAGCGATAAATAAAAATGAATCGATATCTTACATTGAGCAGGCTCCATCTCTGTAGCCACCCCAAGTCCAACTCCTGGAGTATGTGCTAGTGATGGAAGCTGCACTGTTGCCCGGGCACTTGGTGATGGAGGCTGCATTGTTAACTGGGTATTCTGTGATGGAGGCTGTATTGTTGGCTTGGCACTGCCTGATGGAGGCAGAACTGCCGATTGATCACTTAGTAATGGAGGCTGCACTGTTGACTGGGCACTCGATGATGGAGGCTGCACTGTTGGCTGGGCACTCGACGATGGAGGCTGCACTGTTGACTGGGCACATGATGATGGAGGATGTACTGTTGACTGGGCACTTGGTGATGGAGGCGGTATTGTTGCCGGAGCATTTTGTGATGGAGGCTGCACTGTACACTGGGCACTCGGTGATGGAGGCTGCAACGTTGACTTGTCATTTGGTGATAGAGGCAGCACCAAAGGTAATCTACATGGTGATGAAGGTTGCATCAGAGAGTTGCACTGGATATCCTCTACAGGAGCAGCAGAAAGTTGTGTCAAAATTTCAGGGTTACTAGGCTGCTTCAACTCAGGAATGGGAATAAATTCCACAGAATCTGGCACTTGTGGAGTAAAGGTCTCCATATTGATTGATGGCACTACATCCTTGAGACGAAGCTTTCTCTTTGAATCTACGCTACTGTACAAGTCATTCTCTTTGAAGTGTAAGGAGCAAATGAAGGAGTGCTGACTAGGAAGGATGTTGTACTTCTGTACAGCTCTTATCCACTTTTTCCGAAGGCCAGGCTCGCACGGAAATCTGAAAAAAAAAACAAGACGTAAAAGCTACCATTGTACATGAAAAGCAGGGTTACTAAATTGGAATAAGAAGTTTTTGATTGGAGTCACAGATAATACATTCCCTACTCAAGGGAGTCAAAAGCTACAAAAAGCAAGGTTGCAGACAATGCAGGGTCAGAGTTGGTGGCTGAGGGATACTTATGGAATAGAAGAGAATGAGTAGTAACAATCAGAAACAGTGTAGGACCAGGAGTTATCAATTAGTGAGGTTGGGCTAATTTTGTTAAGAACAGTGAGAATGATCTTTCCATAACTTTTTGAGTTATTGTGCTAACAAGCATAAAATCCAACATAGCAACAAACAAACAAACAGATCATCCCCAAAATTTGGTCATCTACTCTTTGTAATATAGGTAGCTACCTAACATTCATATAAATTTAATGAAAATCCATAACTTTTCCAGTTATGGCCTTAGAAAAAATAGGCAGACAGACAAACAGCCAGACTAACAGATTTGCACCAAAAGTTAATCATCTGTTACTGTGAACATGCCTAACAATCACTGCAAATTTCACAAAGATCCATCCACAACTTTTTGAGTAAACTTGGTGAGGGACAAACAGAATAATAAACACAACAGAAAAATAACCTCCTTGGCGGAGGTAATAATGCAAAACAAAAACGCTATAATAGGCCCCACAAGCTAGGTAGTGATGGCCATACTTAAATGATGCCCGCACAACAATGGAGGCAATAAAAATGAGAAGCAGCAACGAACTGATAAAGTGAAGCAGAAAAATGATGGATAAACCTAAGTTTGAAATTGAAAGCCAAATTTCAAGTTATATCAAGAAGCTATAGGCTAATTAGTGAGTAAGTTCGTCAGTCACCGCATTTGGGCTCTTTCCCTTGACTTCTAAATTTCATATTCCACTTTTCTCCCTATTTTGAAAACCTTATAAATGTACCATTTACTACCGTAAAATGGGGTAACTCAGGACAATTTTTGAGGTTTTTTGTTAGCTAGTAACTTTTTACTATTAATGATTTTTGCTGAAACTGGGTTTCATTTTGCACGTCTAGATGGGAGCTACAAAATGATGTAGCTACAAGAAAATTTCTAGCTTCTAACCATAGCTGGCAATGAATGAATAACGAGCATCCCAAATTACCCCGGCATCCGGGGCTACTCAGGATACCTGTAAAAAAATGTGTTAGAAACATACTTTAGAAGTATTTTTAGGAGCTCACATGTCTTTGATGAAGATTAGAGGTGTTCATCTTGAATTTTTTGACCATAAAAATTAGTTGGATGAAGTTTTGAAGTCATATATGCCTGTGGAGTGAGATTGAATTATATTTCTACTACAGTGGAACCCCGTTTTCCCGGAACCTGGTTTCCCAGACTTCTCGTTTTCCCGGACTTCTCGTTTTCCCGGACTTCTCGTTTTCCCGGACTTCTCGTTTTCCCGGACTTCTCGTTTTCCCGGACTTCTCGTTTTCCCGGACTTCTCGTTTTCCCGGACTTCTCTTTTCCCGGACTTCTCTTTTCCCGGACTTCTCTTTTCCCGGACTTCTCTTTTCCCGGACTTCTCTTTTCCCGGACTTCTCTTTTCCCGGACTTTTTTCACTTTTCCGGGGTTTTCCCGGAACGTTCTGGGAAACTGAAACCAAGCCGGAATACCGGAAAACTTCTGCATTTCCCGGGAAAACTTCTGCATTTCCTGCGAAAACTTCGGCATTTCCCGGAAAAAGTCCGGCAGAAGTTCCGAACCTTCAGAACAATTCCCGGAAGTGACGCGCAGATACTGAAAATCGCCTATTGCGCAGCATCTCTTTCGGGAATCGGAAGGCAACCACCGCCATTTTTGTTCAGTATGCGTCTGCACATCATGGTGTTCAGTTGAAAAGTGCTATTTTAGTGATTTAAATTCAAATTTATGGGTTCAATTTTGGGTTTTTGAAGTGAATGTGATGAATAATATTGAGTGCTATACTTAATCAATAAAAGTCACTTATTTATTACTTCTAACGAAAACACACTTGGTGAACTCGTAAGTCAACTCTAGCCCCTAGGCCAGCTTTGCAGTCATTCAAAACGCGAATGCATCAAGTAGCCTACTGTAGCTAACTACATACATACTGTACAGTATGTATGCATTATGAGCAGTAATGTTCATTCGATACATTAAGGTTATTCTTAGGTTTTTTTTTTGGGGGGGTGGGGATTACATATTTGAGCCTAGCCTCAGTGTACATACAGTAGTTTTCATAATGGCTAACGGTAATAATAACAGTGACCCCACCCTCAACACTGCAAATGGTGAGTACCATTATCTGTTGTACTATGAATTTATATGTACTGTATACTGTTTACTAATAGTCTACCGTATTATGTGCATAATGTACAATACTGTGTGGAATGGCAATTCCAGAAACACAGTAGTTTCATTTTTGTGCATCAACGTGCGGCAAAGGAGGGTTTGTCTGGCATAAAATATCCGGGAAATAGTTTCAATTTGCCGGACATACGTCCGGAAAAAAGGGTTTTTTTGGGAATTGAAATTATCTCGTTTTCCCGGAAATTTCAGTTTCCCGGAACGGCCTCCCCCGTGCTGTCCGGTAAAACGGGGTTCAACTGTATTGTATTTTTTCCCTAGTTTCTAAAATTTCTCAACTCTATTCTATATAACTACATGCCTGATTTGCAGACAGAAGTCATTGACGGGTACTCTATGGTGAAAAACTATGTTATTGATGAAGTATATGCCACAATGGTGAATTCTCAGGACATTCAGATCAATGTAACAATACAAAGCATTCTTTACAATGATGTAAGACTCCAGCTAATGTTCTGGAGTACAGTCAAACCCCGTTTACTTGGACCCCACTTACCCGGAAACCTCAGATTCCCGGACTTTTTTCATTTTCCGAGCCTCG
>LQNS02278074.1:8323523-8342038 GCA_001587735.2 Parhyale hawaiensis
ATGGAAATTCACTGTTATCACTGGTAAAGTCGTTTTATATAAAGGACACTTTTTATTAAAGTCACATCTTCACCACTGAATGTTCACGCACCGTTGTGTGTCTTTTGAACACATGCTATGCTGTATATAGCAAGTTGTGGTAGAAAATACACGGAGCAAGAAGAAAACGAAGTAGACGAGCTGGATATTGTGTGTGTAGTTGTCAACTCCACAGAAAAATGAAGGAAAAAAGGCGAGCAACTTCTGTAATTGGCTGGGACATGGGAACAGTCCTGCATTGGTGCGGGCAGATATAAGTGACTTCTTTCAGTGCTGTCAGCACAGAGCCAACTTTATTAATTTCGATAATCTCATTGTGGCATAGTTTGGGTCCAGGCATAATAAAACTTCTCAAAATTGCAGATCTGCACCAGTTTTTACTTCACAGCTAATGCCAATGGAAACTTACTTCTGATGCTAAATACGTTTAAATTCTCTGAGATAATATTTTTACTTCTTTAGGGCGATGCTCAAGTGAACTGAGTCGTACTCGTTGTTACGTTAATGTAGTTGGATTAGGGAAATCGGCTTAATATTGATAGCGCCTACGCCAGCTCCACGAAAGCGAACATTATTAGTCTAGGTGAACTGCAGACGATAATTGTTGTATTTGACTCGAAATTGAAATATTGTTTAAAGCAGTGGCTGAACGAATAAAAATATGGTTAGGGAACACTTTGAAAGTGCATACCTCCGCCACATGAGGCAACGGTAACGGAAAATTAAAATGAGCATGAAGCCATGATTTACTTCGTATCGACACCAAAATTTAATCATTTGTGCCTTTTTATAGCATTAACAATTCCTGTAATTTTCATGAAGATCCGTTCATAACGTTTTGAGTTATGCTGCTAGCAAACATTATGACAAATATAAATCAAACACGAAACTTTCATCGTTTATGTCTTTCAACATTAGTAACAACTCCAATAAATTTCATATTGATCAATTCGTTATTTTTTTGAGTTGTTGCATTAACAAGCATATAATTAAAAACAGTGGCAAACGAATGAACCAACGGATCATTACAAAAATTTGGTCATTTAGTCTTCGTGATATATTTAACAACACATATAAATTTCATAAAAATCTGTTCATAACATTTTCAGTAATGGCATTGAGAAAAAATTGGCAGGGGGATAAACAAGATAAACAAACAGACAGATGAACGGATTTTCATCAAAAGTTGATCATCTGTAACTGTTAACATGCCTAAAAATTCCCGTAAGCTTCGTAAAGATCCATTCATAACTATTTGAGTAATCTTTGTGACAGACAAAAAGGTAAACACGACAAAAACATAACCTCTTTGGCGGAGGTAATAAACTTGCGACGTGACATTATTTTAATCGAACATGTATTAACAAGAGGCTCTACAGAATTATTTGGCATAAGTTCTTGCCTGGATAATGCACGCAAAATCCTTCCATAGTAACAGTGTACGCTTTTTCAGTGTTGTACGGATTGCTCTATACTGTACTTTCAAATGACACACTCTTAATCTTACATCTAGTTTTTCAATATAATAGAATGCAATGATGTTGTGCGACCAGTGGAACATCTTTGGTTGAGCTGCGAGGGGCGGGTGGAGATGGTTCTGTTTGTATCCACGCACGTAATTAGATAATAGATAAGATAAATAAAGCTGAAGTATAATCAGAAATTAATGGACGATTATTAGATACTATCCTTTGCTGCCTTGCAGACTCTGGATGATTACCTCCATCAAGAAGATTATGTTTTCATCAGGTTTGTGTCTTTATCTCTTTGCCTGTCTCAAAGATAAATAAAAAAAATTACAAACGGATTTTTTACGAAATTTACAAGTATTGTTAGATATCTTGACACAAAAATACGATTAACTTTTGGTGTATGAATTAAGATCCATCCATCCGTTGCTTGTTTGTCTGCCTCGTTTTTCCTAATGCATTAACTTGAAAGTTATATGTCAATTTTTGTGAAGTTTGTATGAGTTATTACGTACCGTATGTCACGAAAAGTAAGAGAGAATATTCTTGTAACGATCTCTGTGTTCGTTTGTTTGTTTCTGAGCTTGATTTTAAGTTTGTTAGGGAAATAACTCAAAAAAGTTAGGAACGGGTGTTTATGAAGTTTACAAGAATAATTAGTAAAGTTAAAAAGGAGGAATGATTAGATTTTGGTGATGATTGGTTGGTCTGTTTGTGTGTTTGACTAATGTTTGTTGAAATGCTTGTTAACAACTTTTCTTAATTTCGGCACCTAGTCGAATGTCCTTAATCAAGTGAAGTGTGCTTCGTTATGACTTCAACCGGGTCATGTATAACTGCAGTACAACTATCTTTGATTACTCAGCTATTTTAGCTTACAGAATGCTTTCGTAACGTCTAGGCTTAAGAGCTGATTAGTTACACAGGTGTCGCTTCACAATTTCTAAGCTATTAAGCACCACAGGCATTTTCTGTGGTGGGCAGAGCCTCTGTCGTTTTATTCTTACATTGTTTCACCCAATCTAAGATGCTGCTCGGACTCTCTTTTATCACGTAGCTACCAAAGCAAAGGAACTCCAGAGGGATAAATTATCCAGGTGTCGTGGCAGATGCTTAACGTTAGTTACGGTGAGTGAATAACTCGCCTCTGCACGTCCGGCTGTCAAGTCGGAGTTGATGACATACACTTGTATAGGCTTCAGCAGCCGCAAGACTTCTTTTTTTAAAGGATTGTGGGTTTCTTAGCTAGCCATGTCACACACCCAAGCCGAAGCATGTGGAAGTGTATGAGACCGAAGGTAGACGACTGTGTGCTGGACCTTTGGAAAGTAACAAGCTAGTCCATCCACTATGTATAATTCGTTTACATTGACAACGTTGACATTATTGTGGTAGGTCAAATGACACAGCATAAAAAAAGTTTTTTGCTTATCTTTAGAGTCTCTCTATGTCTCTTATTCATGTTACATAAAATTTAGTAATTCATTTACCCAATTAAATTCTTACGTATTATATCATTTATATTTATCGAGAAACGTTCAAATTTGTAGTGAAATGCTTACCTGTCAGTAGTAACTAGACTAAGGCCGAAAAAGATATGAAACAACGACAAAAGAAGACTTACATCACTGAAATTCTTAACTTCGTTGCTCCGATATTTGCTTCAAAAGACAATTCTTAAGCAAACATTGTGCCTCTACATTGATAAATTTGAAATCGGGTATTGCCTTGATTCCGTGCATTACTTATTCTCTTCGTTCTCATCCACGTTACTTTGAGGCTCAAGTTTTTTAAGGGTTGCGTTAGTATTTAAAAAAAAAGGATTCCTCCAAACGCTGGCATTGTAATTGATCGATCTATCTTGTCTCATCTCCATACAGCGAGGCATGCATGATATATACTGCAGTGAGGCGAAGCAATGGCGTTGAAACATTACTGTAGAAAGCATCAAACTTTTTATAGCAATAGTATCGTCTGAATAATTTATATGGCAAGCATTGCATTGTTTCCCTTCTTTCCATGCAACGCGTGCACACGCCTTCTGGAATAATACTTGAACGCCAGTAGTTACCCTAACCGCTGGCCTATGATGTACTGTACTGTATTGTATATTGTGTACATATTATACACACAGTCAGTAAAGGCAAAGCAAGCTACTAATTAGAAGTGACACTATTCTACTGTGACGATACATAAATATTGCACAACGTAATGATAAACTTAGTATCAATGTGTCACATAACCACTCATTATTTTGATTTCTTTCCAATACTTGTCAAGCTTCGGTCTCTTAACTTCCAGTGCTTCGGAGGCCGCCGTAATTCTTTCACTCACCAACTATCTTACCGTCTCCGAGCTCAGCGGCTCTGCAGCAGTTAATCGTGTTTGCACGAATAACTCCTTAGCTGAGTTTATTCTCTTTCTCGTCATATTTTCTTTCTCTGCCGTCTAAATGATTCTGACATAATGGCAATAGCTCATAGAGGGACGGAGCATAAGTCCCGGCTACTCCCTGGGAATGGGCCCGTTGGTCCATCTCCTGCCTGCTGTTTAAGATAACACCCGGTGGCGCTATCGTCGTTCACGACGATTTGTGAGCGTGTTTCTGTACGCAGATCGTGTGCGTGTGAGCGACGTTCAAGTTGTTGCGCCGCGCTGCCAGCTGTATCGCTGAATAAGTTAGGTTAGATTAGGTTAGGTTAGGTAACGTTAGGTAAGGTTAGGTAAGGTTAGAAAGGTTAGGTTGGGTTAGGTAAGGTTAGGTTAGGTTAGAAGGTTAGGTAAGGAGGTTAGGTTAGGTAAGGGTAGGTTAGGTTAGGCTAGGTTAGGTTAGCCTAGGTAGTGTTTATTTTAGTGGTGGCNACCTACCTACCTACCTACCTACCTACCTATATATGTATACTATACTTGTAAAGAAGATGTGTGAATGAAGTGTTTTGTCCAAGTCCGTCTTGTTCTTCATCCCTCTTCCCGCCGAGCGCATGCTCGGACAATATTATACGCACAGTCAGTAATATTGTATACATATTATACGCACAGTCAGTAATATTGTATACATATTATACGCACAGTCACTAATATTGTATACATATTATACGCACAGTCAGTAGAGGCAAAGCAAGCTACTTATTAGAAGTGACATTATTCTACTGTGACGATACATAAATATTGCACAACGTAATGATAATATTAGTTTCAATGTATCACATAACCACTCATTATTTTGATTCCTTTCCAATACTTGTTAAGCTTCGGTCTCTCTACTTCCAGTGCTTCGGAGGCCGCCGTAATTCTTTCACTCACCAACTATCTTACCGTCTCCAAACTCAGGGGCTCTGCAGCAGTTGATCGTGTTTGCACGAATAACTCCTTAGCTGAGTTTATTCTCTTTTTCTTCATATTTTCTTATTCAGCCATCAAAATGATTCTGACATAATGTCAATAGCTTATAGAGGGCCGGAGCATAAGTCCCGGCTACTCCCTGGGAATGGGCCCGTTGGTCCATCTTCTGCCTGCTGTTTAAGATAATACCCGGTGGCGCTATCGTCGTTCACGACGATTGGTGAGCGTGTTTGTGTACGCAGATCGTGTGCGTGTGAGCGGCGTTCAAGTTGGTGCGCTGAGCTGCCAGCTGTATCGCTGAATAAGTTTGGTTAGATTAGGTTAGGTTAGGTAACGTTAGGTAACGTTAGGTAGCGTTAGGTAAGGTTAGGTAAGGTTAGAAAGGTTAGGTTGGGATAGGTAAGGTTAGAAGGTTAGGTAAGGAGGTTAGGTTAGGTAGGGGTAGGTTAGGTTAGGCTAGGTTCGGTTAGCCTAAGTAGTGTTTATTTTAGTGGTGGCGAGCGCAGTAAAGCTTACTTGAATGCGCAATCGTCGTGAACGACGATAGTGCTACTCGGCGTCATGCATAAGTTTTAATTTCATATTAGTTTTACAGTTATAAACTTATTACGTATCAGGTATCATAAAAACTGAGATTGCATAATGAGCGATGCATTGATATAATTTTGAGGTTGAAACATTAGAAAATGTTTATTTTTCTTATCTATGAAAACTTACAGGTCATCTCTTATAATGTATATACGTTATAACGTATAGATCGGGAATAAGTACAAAATGTTGACCTATTTCTATATTTTCTGGTACACTGTTGTGAACACAGCTAAGTGAAACTAAGTCAGGCTGAAAACTTAAGTGGCTACGAGGAAGCCTAAAAATGAATGCAACTCTTCCTGTACCAAGTTTCACACAATAAGCTTTGAAAACGTCTGCAGTATCCCATGTACAGCAATACCATGGATATTTATTTTATCTTAGTTCCCACATCCGTGCTTCTTTAGCTCTGACTGAGCGTACAAGTAAAATATCTCAAATGATCAGTTTTAGTCATGGTTTATTCAACCGTTTGTTTATTTGTCTCTTTATTCGTCAGGACATAATTGTAAAATTTAGTAGCAGATCTCCAAGAAATTTACAGAATTGTTACGCGGAAAAAACGACCTAATTCTAGTAATGATAAAAAGGAGATCCTGGATTTAGGATTTGAATTTTCCTTTAAAGTTTCACTGCTTGGCCCCATGTACACGCTCTCAGACTGTTTCCCTAGTTTAAATATACTACGCAATTGGTTACCCAATGTTGATATAAAGAAATTATCAGCAATATACGTTCTCATCCCCATGTCTCAGGCGAGCAGTTAGTTCAATTTTCTAACTCGATTTTAGAAACTGTTTTTGAGTTTTATTTCTGTAAGAGCGGAATTTTTAAAGGTGAGTGTCAATTTCTGCCTCAAGTTCAGCTTATCGAAATGCAGATCGAAAAACAAACACTCTTGCAAATATCAACGACTAAATTTCAAACTTTTTGTGTGGGAGAGAAAGTAATAATACGTTACCGGAAGCATAAAGTCCGTTAAAAACAGATTGTATCATATTAAAATTTTACTGGCAACTGAGTATGTATGGTTGCTTCTACTAGAATAAGGGCACGCTCGGTTGGGTGCCAAAATTAAGCATTTGAGGCTTGACTTCTATGAAACTTTGGACAGGTACGCTGGCTTCGGCCAGTTGAGCTGAGTTCCAGGGACTGGCTCTTATTCGACTGCCCTTGAGATCGTCAGAAGCTCAATATCAGCACTTGTAACACGACTAGAAAGCAACAAAGCAAATGCTCCTGTCTTAATTTGCAAAGCCAAACCCCCAAGACTTAATTTTTTTTACTCAGTTGAACGGGCCTGTAATGTCCCGACGAAAATGTCTTGCAGCTTCCCGATAAATGGTGTATATTCAAGGCCAAAAGACCACCTGAAATACTGCAGAAGACCTTGGTTAAGTGTCTATTTTATATCCACTAGCAGTATATGAAACCGTATATTTCTTTGGAAACAATACAGTAACTTCGGCGTAGTAATGCTTATTGTAATTTTCTGTTTTACAGGAAGACGGTAAAAAAATGGCTTCAGGATTCCCAAGCATCTTTTTCCTTCTGTTGACCTTGCCGGCAATCCGCACTAGAGGTAGGCCTATGTGCTTGTGTGCTGTGAGCGACTGTAGTTCCATTGGCTCGTCAAGTCCTTCTAAGCCAATCGTACGGGTCCAAAACTTACCCACTTTTTAAATGAATTTTATATGTTAGAAGCAAGCCAAGCCTGCTTGAAGAAGTTAGAAGCTACGCATAAGGGATTATAATTGAACTTTTCCGGTTGTTTCATGGGTTACTGATTATATATTACTGTTTGAATGTTTCAAATTCTATTCAAAAGGACGAAACCAAGACGCTTTCCTGAGGTTGCGGACAAGTTAGCGTCGCTTAATTAGATTGAATGTGACGAGCCCATGAGTACACAGTTCAGATTATCAGTTAAATGAAGCTCAACAATAGAACTAACGAGTCAACCTCAATGACTGACTTTTCACCCTGAAAAATGCCCACGTTTTGTTCAGAAAATGGCATCAAATGAACTATTATAAAAACTATTATTGACTAAGTATAGAAAGAACCTTTGCACCAATCGTCTGCATCTCTGTAAAAGAATGCCAAAGAAGTTTTTTTTGGAACCAACGGCTATATATGAGTAAAGTATTTCATATAAAATTTGTAAAGCTCCTTCAATTCCCGGAGTTTTACAAATTTTAGGGGAATTCATTTATTCATGTGTTATCGAACTATTGTATTTCGTTCTCAGTTCTGCTTGTACAAGCCTGTGCTACATCGCTACAAAGGCAATTTCTCTGTAATATTACAATAGGACAAAGAACTTGGAGCAAATTAGCATAACTTACATAATTGGAGCGGCAGTAGAGCTCCCAATTCCCGCGATCTCCATTGAGTCAATGCAAATTCAAGCCATAATCTTTAGGGAATCATTCCTAAGTTGTATTACTTTTATGGTGCGTGTTAGGAATTTATACGGTATAAATTGTGCTAAACTAGCTCTCAATAGCTCAAAACCCCGGAACTCAAAGCAATGCGTTAGTTAAGGGAGCGGAAAGTGTACAGCTGTGAGTAAAAAACTATTATATAATGACTTATACCATAGTTAGCATCATAATCAAATTTAGCAATTTAGCAATTCGAACCCATACAATTTGAGGAATGTAGAATATATTTCTAGCAGCTTTACTACCGCTTTTGAAGCAAATTTAACTCTCAGACGCCGAGTAACCGTATATATATGGCTTCATGAAATACTGTACTAAGCTGTATTATGATTTAAAATTGATTTCGAGTTATTGATATAAAATTTTATACCTTTGTATCGTTCAGAAATTAAGCGGTCTAGGCAAAAAATGTTGCTTAAAAAAGTTCCTTTTCTGCGAAAAACTTTAATTTTCAATGAATTATAGCCTTGATACGACCGGCGAACGGGATAGGCTATTTCCTCACAACCGAGGGGCAATATCTGACTTAGGACGCGATTCGACTTTCTAGGCCCTGGCTATTCTCTAAACGTAAAGTCAGCTTGACCGCACCCCAGGTGGAATACCCACGCTCACTGGTTCGTGCTGCAGGTATAGGCCAACTGGTCCCATAGGAATGTCCGATTGCAGTCGCATTAATTGTGGATCAGAACAGTCAACTTTTCGAAGCGATTACCATCGAAAACTAATTCACAATTATCAGTTACCCCACTTAACCCGTCAGTATCGGAGGTTTTCTCCCTATTTTTTTTTTTTTTTGTTCACTGTCACGCGATGAACTATTGGATGACTACGATGCCTATTCTCACTCAGTACCCCAATGTATTTTCCCTATATTGGGGTAATGGACCCCAAGTTTTGGGAAACCCTTGCCTCAAATTTCATCGTAGACGGCGTCCTCTGGTAATATGCTAATGAAAACTTAGGGCAGGTTGTAATTATGAGCTGTTTGAGGTTTGTTCTTAAGCATTTTTCCTTTTAAGCGACGCATCTTGTAATGGTACCACAAAATATGGCATCAGTGACGTCATGATGATCACTACTTACAAGACGCTCCCGTGTCTGCATTGCACACGCTTCGTTCTAAACGTACCGTATGGTACCAGGGAGAGTCAGTAGGTCACAGCGACTAATGTATTCATCACGTGGCAGTAACAGAGCCGTCAGTGACGTCACTACCCGCCGTAACCAAGAAGCAGAGTAGCACTCTTGGGTGGACAACATATCAACATGCAGTTGCTTCATAGTTCCGAGGTCACGTGACGCCACTTGGTCCTATTCTATTCACTTTGGGGACTCATTCAAGAATTGCACAGAACAATATTTGACACTCATCGAGTTCATTTTACTAAAACATAAAAACATTTTCCATTCGCGGTAGATTTAGTGAATCTGTACTCAGGTCCCGATATATGTACAATATTATGAAACTATCGTGGTTTCGAATAAATGCGCATCTAATTCCTACATGAATGAAACTCGTTATTAAGTGCGATTTAGAGTAATGTCGAAGCCACTCTATGCAGTCGCACGCTCAATTTAAAAGCGGAAACTCCACTGGCAGGAGTTAAGCCTACGCGATGCTTAGCGTTGCCCGGCATTGTCTAAACTTACAAAGGAGCCGCTCCGTAGTTAATCTGGATTAGGTGTAGGACCTAATTTTTTATGGCTTAAGATATCGAACTCTATATAGGCTCTCGTGGGTCGCTCTCTATCCAAGGTATACGAACTTAGGACTCTGTGATACCATTATGTATGTTTAAATTCTCTTGGTAATAGTATTGGAATGCAGGCCTCTAATGCTGGAGCCCCACAGACGCAACATACGATATGCAACGCAACAAATTTGCTGCGTGAGAAGACTCACCGTCGAGTACACTCCGTACAGCATTCAACTGTCCCTACCGACGCAACCAAGAACGTGCGACACATCGTGCCTAATGCTTTTGGGCACAGGCAATATGTTTCCCGCAAAAAAGCGTATTGCATCGGTCGTCGTGTAGGTAGGGGCCCGACCAAAGCCACCGAAGCCACCGTTGGTCGGAATGATGATCTGGTGGTCCTCATTTTTCTCTTATTATCAAAATGCTAAGAATCATTAGTCTACCATTTGCTGCCATAACAGAGGTCAAGATTTCATTTCTTCAGTTATCGAACGCAACACAGCACCGCTCACCACACACATAGCAAAGTACAGAAAAATTTGAATCTTATGAACTTCCAACGAAACGTGATATACGAAACGTATATCATGGGGTTGCTCAAATGAATTATTACTCATTTACCTATCCAGGTGCCACAGACTTGCGTTGAAATATGAAGAATGAATCTGCAGAAAAAGGGTACCGTTGTTGCCGGAGCAACACATTTGCATCAACGCAAAAAAGCTTGAATTTATAGGTCAAATGTTTTCAACAATTTTTAGAACCTACTGAACTCCCCTCGTATTTCAAGAAAATACAACAAATGAGGAGATTTTTACAGACTACACGTGATCATGGTGTACCGTACTTATAGCTAAAGCGTTGCAATGTAGTTCAACATTGAGTCATTTTATATATCCCCCCACAGGATATGCATATATATATCCCTATATAGGAGACACCACCCAACAGAGCAAACCAAGTTGTGACCAGTGACACACTGGAATATCCCCTAGATCGACTGAACATACAGATAGAAAGTGGTGAACTTTTATTTTAATTACCTCTCAAACAGTTTTATAAGTGTAACGCGCATGAGCGGGCGCGTGTTGCACATCATTGACTGAAGTTGGCTCTGAAAGGGTAACAAGCGATCTGTACTGGAGGGGTTAAATTTGAGCTTACCCGAGGGCAGTTCTTATTCTTTTATTAGTTTCAGCACTATCCTCATATATAACCAAACAAGTTCGTCAAAGGAGGGTAATTAGATAATGCTTTCAAAATTGCACATGGCGGTACGGTGGAACTCCCTAAACGGAGACAGGCAAATTCTCTTAGTTAACCTATATAGCCCAGTGAATACCGTCAAAGAAATTGCACAAGGAAAATGCTTCTTTAAAACTTGCAAGAAAAATGTCCGCTTAAGTAACGAAGCTTATCAATTAATAATAAATATATTATATATGTACCCTAAAATATTCAGGATATTGCTCTAAGACAAGTATATCATTACTCGGATGCGGCGCAGTTGATCATATCACTGGTGTAATAACTGAAGGCCTTCCATAGATTGAGAAAAGCTGATGTAATTATTAAAATATATGACAATAAATAAGTCGTACCCTTCCGAACTCTTAGGAGAATCTCTATAATCCCTCAGCTAAGAAGTTAGAGTGTTGGCTCTAACGTGTGGAGGGCACAAGTTCGATTCTATTTCCCGAGCAGGTTAGTGCGTGAGGTGTTCGGTTTGCTAGGTCAGCATCCAGCTTTCAGATGCTATTGCGGGGGTACTGACATTAATTAGAAATGGAGATGGTCAGGGGCTGCAAGTTGTCGCATGCAGGCTTTCCGTCTCTCATGCCATAGCTTTAACAATCTTTGTTCGATTGCAGCTGTGTACTCATTTGAGGACCGTTGGTATACATCGGTAGCACGAACCAGTTAGGGCGTGTGGGTTTCCCAGTTAGAGCATGCGGTCTATATGAAGCTATCGTTACTCATGCTGACTTTTTGTACTATGGTATCATGTTTTTATTATCATAGAAATTTACTGTGAATCCTGTTTTTATAAGAATTTTCCTGTAGTCCCTAATGTTTATTTACTTTCGGCAGGGACATCAACGGAGTGTAGGGACGCCATTTCCAACTGTGATTTTTTTACTGAAGATTGCGACTTCATGGCCGGGGTGTGCGCTCTCACGTGCGGTCTGTGCGCGGAAGTTCCACTCGAAGCAAATGCCAGAGACTTTGATTTTGCACCCTCCGGCAGAACTGCCATGGCAGGCAGAGGCATCTACGCCATGTCTGATGACTACGAAGATTTAAGTGCTATTGATATTGAAGACAGTTCGAGGAGTTCAGCAGGCGACCTTCCATTAGTAATAAATAATAGTGATTATGATCCTGTGGCTGTGAATACGAGCAAAAACTTCAAAGAAGTGGGTGCAAATGAAAGTACTGATCAGATGTTAACAAACGAAGAAAAAGCACATTTTTACAATTCAATAACCGCCACTACGAACGAAGATGCTGTTGTAGATGGGATATCAGTTCCGGCACACTTGAATGATGGAACTGTCAACAAATCCGACACTGAAATGTCTTCGGGCCGGACTGCTTCGTCAGGGAGATACATCTACTCAGTTTCTGATGACTACGAAGATTTAATTGGTATCAATCTGAATGAGAATGCAATAAATGCTGTAGGAGAATCCCCATCAGTACAGGAGACTGGTGGTTATTACATTGTGGAGCAAAATACAAGGGCACAAATGAAATCAGTGAACTTAAAGGATGGTAGTGATCAGTCTGTTTTGAGCAGCACTAACGAGGAATCTGATATTCTGATGAATGCTGGTACGTATGATGATGATGCTTTGTTATACGAAAATGAAGATGCTTCACACCTGCAAAGCATCAGCTCAGATTCAAGCTACGTAGGAGGACAGCTCAATAAACGAAGTCTTCGACTCACAAACGGCTCCGGTATTGTCGACCAATTCGAAACGCACCGACCTCTCCAGCACCCTGGAGATTTCGAACGTACCGACAGCATTCTACCTGCTGATTACGAGGCTAAGACTGTGTTTGAAAAAGAACGCAGTGCCTCAACCCTGGACTTCCATGCTCTGGACTTCGAGAGCTTCCAGCAGAGCATGGGCCGCACTGCTGGGCGCCAGAAATTCCGGAAGCGAGCTTTGGCACCCGATGATGCCAAACTCGCGGCTTACATAGTCGATCAGTTCAAAAAATCCGGGGAAACAGACCCGAAAATTTTGCAGCGGAATGAAAATATCGTCCACAAGATGGTGAGCTTTTACGAAGGTAGAGGGAATCCGAGGTTTGTGAGACAAGTTGTTGATTATTTCTCAGGGAGAGAGTCTCAAGGTTCCGCAGCAAGCGTACAAGATTTTGTGGACGCTTTGGTGTCGTTCAACTATGATGGAATAATTAATTATCTTTAATAGTGCAATAGTCTTGCCTGAGTGCAGTAGTTATCATGTCATAATCTGGCTATAGTGCAGTAGTTACCATGTCATAATGTTGCCATAGTGCAGTAGTTACCATGTCATAATCTTGCCATATTTCAGTAGTTACCATGTCATAATCTTGCCATAGTGCAGTAGTAACCATGTCATGATATCAACACAGACCAGTAATTACAATATCATGATCTCGTCATGGTGCAGTAGTTACCATGTCATGATTTTGTTACAGTGCGGTAGTTAACCGGGTCACGATGTCATCGTAATGCACTACAAAGGTAATTACTGAGCTATTACTTCAATACAGTACCTACATTTACCATGCCATGCATAGGGTCGTTTTCGTTCTTTATTTCTAGGACTAGGGGATCTGCAGTGTCCGGTCTATATGTAAATATTAGGGTGCTGCAGGAGCTCGGACCCTCCTTGTCAGTTATTAATATAGACGATCGTTTCACTTTTTCATTACTGAAAGAGCAGAGCAGTTCTGTATTCTTTTACAATATATGGGAAGAAATTCATTTATCGCTATGCAAATAAAAAAACTTTTTCATAGTCAACCTTCGCGAAAAATACTTTCAGGCCCATGACATTTTATCAATTTAACATTTTACAATTTCAAGCGTACTGTTCGTATGAAAATTGTTGCTGGTGTCGGTGACTAAAAACACGTTCACACCACAGGTGTGGCCTGTGTACGCATGTAGCTCTCTGTTCCCATGTATTTCTGAGTTTGTTCACTTACCCGTACTCAGAGTCTGTCATCTAAGGACACCCTACCTGCAGGTGTGGCAACGCAGCAAAAGCAGCGTTGCTGCATATCAATAAGCCTTCAATGGTATCTCTACCTGTTTCAATGAATGAGCGGCGAGGTGTACATTGAACCCTACTTTTGCTGTGAAATCTCGAGAAGCACCGACCGTGCCTATTAATGCCTGGACTTTTAACATTTTTAATCACGGCTTCCACCCGGTATGATTTTTTACCGGCTGCATCTACAGGCCAGAGGTCAGAAACAGGCCTTATAGACTATGCCTATACGCATGTCCATTTGGTATGTTGGCTTCTCATGGACGTGACCCACCTGGCTCTACAAAGCATCAACAACCTGTAAGCCATCATGACTTCCAGGCTCTAAATTGTGCCCATTACGAATTCCCATCGTGCCATCGAACAGCCACGCTGTGACACACCGGAAGTTCCCAGCGCTTTTATCCTTATCGACAAAAAAAGACGCCTCGAAACCACTTCAAGAAATTTTTTCATCTTTGGAGCAAAAAAAATAAGATTTTCCAATGGCAATTGAAGCAAAGATTTCTAAAGTTTGTTATAACATTTCAAGGCTAGTTCGTCATAAATTAAATGTATTATACAATATACATACAATACAATACAGCAGTTTGTGGATTTTCAACCACTTTCCTGAATGGGTTCAGGAAAAAAAATGAAATTTACAGTGAAAAATAAGGTGTCACATCCTAAAACTTACAGGTTTATACAACACAAACAAGCCAGTGTGGTAAAAATTATTAAATGCAACTTGTCAGAAGCGTTCAGTAACTGGAGGAAATTTACTTCGTCTCAAGAAGCATAATGGATTTATATTTTTCAAGTAGAAGTTACGGTTAATACTTCTGAAAATCTATTCGTGTATATGGCACACAGTTGAGCTCACAAGGATAGAGGAAAACATATGTGAGGGCGGCCAGTAAATACAGTACTTATATATAGTTGGATTCATCCACTAATTTTTGTACCCGTATAAATAAAGTGGGTGCCACACGCTAGCCAATTACCACAACGAGTTTGCAAGTTTTGAACACCGAGTCGATGTCTAAGTACCCGAAAACTCATGCTATAGGGCAACGTTTCTGGAGGGAACAACGCCCCATCCGTTAATTAGAGTGACGTGTTCTTTGAAACGTTTTATTGCGACCGTGCAAACCCGATTAATTGTTCGATATTGGCCTATGGAAAATATATCTCGGGTGAAATGTTTCATATGTTTTCTGTTCTTGGGTGAACTACAACTTTGAATACTGTGCCTTTCTTTTTTTTACATCAGGAAACAACAATACTTTAAGGGCTTTGATCTGCGTACAGGGAAGATAGCTGCGCAGTGTGAACCCTGTTCACACGATCGTCGTTTAGCGTCGTCAGGGCCCCTACCGCGTACTAATGCTTTGTTGCTTTCTAACAGATAATAACTGGTGCTACCGTATTTAAGCGCTAATTGACTCCAAATCCAAAAGTGTACGCCAAACGGCGGAAGTGACCCTTGTTGGAATCAAAGCATATATAACGGGTAACATTTAATCACATTTTTTGGTATACATTCAGTGGTGTGTACTGTGTACAGAAAAAAAAAAGACAGCGAAGCGCTTGGACCCTTGACACTGAGTGTTTGTCACAATTAAGCCAAAGTGTGGACTCCCCTTTATACTAAAAAAACTTTGATACGGGGCGTGAAAGAAGACCTCGTGCAACATCCGAGTGTGGAAGTGAACACCTTTGCACGGAAGAAACCATGGCAGAATGTTGTATCTTCCTCCTGAATTTTACACTTCTGTCTCAGTCACGTATTTAATCATATGTCACTCAGAGATAACAACTTTTCATAATACTCGACTGTCCATGGCCCGTTAGGTTACCATCACCATCTTTTTTGCTCCCCAAAGGAATATTGAAGACTGTGTCTTAAGCAAAGATAAATACATAGATATGACGTCACCCAGTTGAGCTCAACTTAAAGACGCTGCAAAATCAACGTCCTGAATTGATACTTCCCCCGCATAAACAGCATTATTCCCATCCCTGATGTCCTGGCCACTCAACATATGCCTTCCTCATACAACTTGAGAGACTCTTATGCGTCATTTACGCTGCCGTATCTATGCTACCGAATTTAACTGTGTGTCGTCACGACTGGAAGCTGCTCATCCTAAACAGTAAGTTATATACGAGCGAATGCATCGGCATTAGGGCCGATCCACACGTTAGTCTTTTGAATGCATTCACTCGTCCGAATGTGTTACCGTACCGTAGACACGACTGAGAAATGCACTGTTTTCTGAGTTTAATTTCACTCTAAATAAATTCGAAGAGATATCCGTAGCTAAGTTATCTAGTGACGCTTGCCGAGAACACTAATTTGACGGTTAATATTTTAATATCTCTCGTGGCGTGCACAAAGTTGTGTTTACAACGATGTTACAATATATTTGGAAAAGTGGATGAGTGAACACATTACATTACGAGATGTTTCAGATTCCAATCCACTAAAGATCTAAACCCTGCACAAAGTTGCAGGAACGTATCATATAAAGTTCAAAAATGAAAATGCCGAGTTGTTACCGTAAAAATTTTGTCACGCTTAAGGTTTACTTTAGTAAAGTTGTGATAGAAAATAGAAATATGCGTAAGCGTAGAAGAACATATCATTATATGACTGAATGATACCAAGTTCCTAAATTCTAAAGAAGGAACCTTATTAACGTTAGGAGTTTAGGTCAATGTATTGGTGCCTGCCGCTTGCAAATACCGGACTAATGCTTTCCAAATGGTTGAGAAAGATTTATATCTTTTGCCTCCTTCCATGCATTTTATCCTACTATCAATAAACGATTCTAAAGGCCATGTTTTCACTTCAGTCTCTTCGTTGTGTTCTCCTATAAATAATAGCCCGACTGTCATGCTCTGTCCCTATCTACACAGCTGTTTGTCAGTTGCTTGCGTATCAAACTATAGTAGCTTGTTACTGTCGCTACGGTTCAAGTAACTGCCGCTGGTGCTTGAAATGGGCAGTGAATGGGAACTTGGAAAATTACGTACTTTCCTGCTGCTTAATCGCCAGAGCTACAATTCCAGCGACTAGCTGGGGGAACGCGTACTAAAGCTATCATGGGAACCGGGTTTTATGGGGTGCAGAGATGGTTGGGTTTCACTTGTTTACCTCGAGCCCATGAAATGAGCTTTCAGTATTTCTAAAACGTCACTTATAACGTTTGATAAAATACTCATATAAATAAAATTTAACGGTTTATTTGTTCTTTCGGCTGTGTTTCTTTATCGGTATTATCTTTACATTTCCGAAATCGGGCCTCATATTTGAGAAGGCCTATCGTCGGCAGCCGCTCCCACAGCACCACTCCTGTGGTCATTCCCTATTATCAGGCAGAGTCTTCTCTCGCCAGGGAAAATTACCCTGAAATGAAGGAAAAGAATTCGTAAAATAGCTGGTATCTGAGCATATAGGTTCTATGATTTTTGATAATCTACTGTATAGGCACTATTATCATATAGCTGACCTTGGCAATATTTACGCAAAGTAGCTATATCGTAGTGAGAATCTGGTTCATTAAAAGGAAAGAAAGAAGAAGTGAAGTTTAAAAGACCTTTTTGTACGTCTAACATATATATGTGTGTGTTTCTGTGAAGCCGTAATTAGTATGTATGGAATATATTATGGCCTAGAATTTGCTTATGCAAAAATATTTTGCAGAAATATATTTTACATATTAAACTACAGCATTTTATTGACCTTTAAATTAATTATTCCACTGAAACTCTGCTATAGGGTGACCGCTGAAAATGTTTCTGTAAATACACTTTGACTTGATAGAGAAGAAGCCAGTCCACCCATGCAGTCATTCATAGCATTCTTTCAGTGAACCATCGGACTGCTTTATACTGTTACGTTGAATGGTCAGAAAAATGCTGAAAGCGTAGGTTTGCCAAAGAACATCCAGTATAATCTTGTGAAGTCCTTACCGTATTGTATCTAAAAGCTACCACTTGTAAGTTCATTTACAAAGCTCAAGCGCCCTTCGGTGTGAGAGAGCACAAGTAGCATGCAACGAGCTCCTTCACTAGCCTTGTGCATAACGTGTTACAGTAACAAACGCGGGGTTCGTAGATGGTTGGTATTTCTCTTGGGAAGAAAAGATGTGAGTGACCAAAGAAGGCCTAAACTCCACAACGTTGCAACGATAGTCAATGTGGACCCAGGTGACTGAATTCTAATCACAGCACATATCAAAAGAGTTAGGTATCAGAAACTTTGTAACAGGCGCTCACTTCAGTTAGCTGACTTTGCTGCTTACATTTAAAGATGGGTTCACGCAACAGGCGTTTGTTCACCGTATGTAGTGTAAAGTATTCGAACGCTTGTAGCTTCCTGGCAGACAGCTGTGTAGCGATCAAAACATTTGTAAAAATGTTAGCCGGAGTACCAGCTGGCCTTTACTAAGTGTCACTACGTCACTAGTGTATTATTAGCTATTCCTTTATACATATTTAGAATAAAGAATACTAATAACCTGTGGACTTCTGTGCTGTTGATTTGAATCAATAAAACTTGCATACGTGTGACGACTTCATCAAACGACTATAGTGTGAAGCCATCTTTAGAAAACCTTTTTACACAGGCAAGCTTATTGACATGGATATAGAGAAACATCT
>LQNS02278074.1:8345507-8367571 GCA_001587735.2 Parhyale hawaiensis
CGTGCCATGCCACTGCAGGACGTGTGGCCAGGATCCGTGCCATGCCACTGCAGGACGTGTGGCCAGGATCCGTGCCATGCCACTGCAGGACGTGTGGCCAGGAGCCGTGCCATGCCACTGCAGGACGTGTGGCCAGGATCCGTGCCATGCCACTGCAGGACGTGTGGCCTGGGATCCGTGCCATGCCACTGCAGGACGTGTGGCCAGGATCCGTGCCACGTCACTGCAGGACTTAAAAAGCAGAAATCATTTATCCCTACACTTTTAGCTATTCTAATCTCGGCTCCCACCCGAAATACATTTTAACGGCTGTAAGAACAGGCCAGATGTCCCAAACACGCTATAGACTGCCGCCACCCAAACTTTTGAAAAAGCTAGGGAAGGTCTGACACAAGACGTGACATACCTTCATCTTCTAAGCATTAATGACCTAAGCCTTCGTGTGTTCCAGGCTTGTAACTGGTGCCACCGCAGAAACACAATCGTCACGCTGACCACTATACCGCGGCTCTTCAGAAAAACATCCGGCGCTTTTCTCCTTCCCAACCAAAGAAAAAACGCCTCCGAACCTCCTCAAGAAAATTGCTTATTTTTAGAGCAAAGGGAACAGATGTTCCAATGGGAACTGAGGCAAAGATCTCTAAAGTTTTGCTATATAATCTGCAGGTTAGTTTGTCACAAAATTAAATCCAATTTTTCTTCTGTGAAAAGAAACTTGTCATAGGCGTTCGGTAACTGTAGGAACGTTACTTCGTCGCTAACGGTTAACCGAATTTTAGATTTACCAAGTTGACTTGACCGTTTTTGTAGGCAGCCAGCTGTCTTCATAAAGATGAAAGAAAATATTTGTGACGGCGAGTAGTACGTATAGTTGATTTTACATCAGTGATATCTGCTCCCGAATTAATGAAGCCAGTGCCACGCGCCAGCCAATATAACGCTAGAGCGCAGAATTTCAAGAGAGATCAACACATCACCCCTTAATCAGAGTAAAGTGTTTTTCCGTTTTCCAAATGTTATATTGAATTCGAGCAAACTCAAGGTATTGTCTTCTAGATGACACAAACAAAAGCATGTATCGTCTCATATGGATCCAGTGCCCTAAAAATCAGGACGCTGCAGCCTGAGGTATTCTTTCTTAAAACTAACATCCTTAAAAGTAATACATGGGATAAAATTTATTATTGCCTCAGTGATTTACCCATGTAGGTCAGCGCACCAAACTGCTAGTGCAGTCGGCTGGCCTATCGAGTGTCACTTGTAGAGTTTCAGCTGTCGTCTATTCTTAGATGAACTACAACTTCGATTACTGAGCAATTCTACTCTGTTAATTAGGAAACAAGGATACTTAACTTAAGGATGCTTTCTTCTAAGTACAAGGAACATAGCTGCGCAGCTTAGATCAGGTTCTCACGATTGTCGCTTGACGTCGTTACAGCCCCTCTCGCGTACTAATGCTTTGTTGCTTCCGTACAAACTACACGGTGCAACTATTTTAAAGTTCTAATTTACCCCAAATCCAAAGGTGTATCTAGAGCGGAAGAAGTGACCCTTGCTGGAATCCAAGCGGCCATGATGGCTTCATTTTAGTAGATTTTTGCTTTAGATACGGTGGTGTTAACAAAAGATAAAAAACAACAACAAAAAGATTAACCACATCGAACTCAGTGCTACAATGACTTCAGTGTGGGATCGCCTTTATACTGACCAAAAAACAAAGGAAGCAGAGAGGGCAGCAGGATCTGCCCAAGTTCCGGCAGAGGCGCGCGTCGTACAGTCGTACTGTGGCAGCGAATACCTTGGCACCGAAGAAGCTATGTTGTATTTTCCTCCTGAATTGTACAATTTTGTCTCTATTATACTAGGTCATATATTACTCGAAGGTTACAACGTTTGATAATACTAGATAGTCCAAAGTGTTCAGGATCCGTTGGGTCCTCATCACTATATTCTTTGTTTCTCAGAGTAATATAGAAAATTCAACACTCTGCCACCTGGACCTCGTCCGAAGTATCATCAAGGTAATCTGCCTCATGCAAAGATATACATATATATGTTGCGCGCGTTTGGTGAATTTGCGCGATCGATCGATCGCNTTTCTCAGAGTAATATAGAAAATTCAACACTCTGCCACCTGGACCTCGTCCGAAGTATCATCAAGGTAATCTGCCTCATGCAAAGATATACATATATATGTTGCGCGCGTTTGGTGAATTTGCGCGATCGATCGA
This sequence comes from Parhyale hawaiensis, assembly GCA_001587735.2. Classification (NCBI taxonomy): domain Eukaryota; kingdom Metazoa; phylum Arthropoda; class Malacostraca; order Amphipoda; family Hyalidae; genus Parhyale; species Parhyale hawaiensis. The sequence continues at coordinate 8,347,739 of LQNS02278074.1, forward strand.
TCGCGCAAATCCACCAGACGTGCACAACATATATATATATATAAATGACGAAGTCCAGTTGCACTTCCGGCAGTAAATCTTGTAAACTCAAATCANGATATACATATATATGTTGCGCGCGTTTGGTGAATTTGCGCGATCGATCGATCGCGCTGCCCGTTTGGTGGATGTTGTAGGTATTAGGCCGTAATTTCGGGTAAGTTGGACTATATTCGGGTTTAATGTCGGGTAGGTTAGGGGAGACAAGGACTGTTTTTTTTTTTGTTTTCCATTTAAAAATTTGAACGATCCACCAAACGCGCAGCGCGATCGATCGATCGCGCAAATCCACCAGACGTGCACAACATATATATATATATAAATGACGAAGTCCAGTTGCACTTCCGGCAGTAAATCTTGTAAACTCAAATCATTTCTTATCTAATACCGAAGGTTGCGACATGAGTGGCAAGCAAGCAAACAAATAAACAAGATTATCATATATTCTATAATTATACTAGACTGTCCGAGACCTTTTGGGTCACTAAAACCTGTCCTAAAGTATTCATTTTATTTTCTCCTGTTTGAGCATTCCATGACACAAAGCTTCTCCTTATAAATGATGAATTGAAATAACAAATTGAAGCATCATTATTCTTCAAGTAAAAATCGAGTGCACGATGGTTCATAAACAAGCAAACAAGCACAGTTATTAGAGTTTTAGAAGTATATAGATAGATATTTGCTCACAGCAGTTTAACAAAGAGACAAAAACCAAGCAAGCTCATGTTTTAAAGTCTAGATTCACGAATTTAATAATACCATATCATCCACATCTGTAATTATATACTGTTCGATACCTGAACTCTCTCTTTGCACATAAATTTACTGAGATCAGCTTAAGGACGCGACAAAATCTAAATCTTGATGGGGTGATACTTTCCAACATAAGCAGCATGTATTGCATCCCCATGCCACGGCCAGTCTATGCCTTCCTCATGCTCGGTACACACATGGCATTTACGCAAATAACTTAATGTATGGTCGGATAAGAGACTCGGACGTCATTTATGCCACGGTATCTATGATACCGATTTTAAGTTTGTATCGAAAAGGCCCGCGAGCTGCACATCCGAGCAACCAGTTGGGAGTAGAAATGCAAAGGTGTCTCCGGCACAAGCCCCGGCCGCACTATCGTCGTCCACGACGATTTTGCGTTCACGTAAGCTTTCGTGCGCGCGCCACCACTAAAATAAACTACCTAGGCTAACCTAACCTACCCTTACGTTACCTTCTAACCCAATCTAACCTAACCTAACTCAACCCAACCTTTCTAACCTTACCTAACCTTACGAAACTTTACTTAACCTTACCTAACCAAAACCTAACCTTGCCTAACCTAACTTAATCAGCGATACAGCGAGCAGCGCGGCGCACCAACTTCAACGCCGGTCACCCGCACACGATCTGCGTACACAAACACGCACACAAATCGTCGCAAACGACGATAGTGCCCCCGGGTAGCAATCTTTTATGCTCGTAGACGTGTCTGATCTTGATTTTTGAGACATTTTATTATAGACTCTTATTAATATCTTTTGCGAAGAGAATGGCTTTCTTTACATCTATCACTTGCTTGGCTACTGAATATTTTTAGGTTAAACATTTCGAGGATTTGCTCCAGTTCTCTCGGCTTTGACAGTCGTGTCAGAACCACGGCCACCCCGTCAAGGCATTCAGATTTGTACCTGGATAAACTCATTTATTTTAATATCGTGTGGATTTGCCTTAATTACTTTTAGATTTTTAATACACAATTTACCAAAGAGTTAACTGTTTTGATGCTATTGTGTTTGGATAGGACGTTGGCTGATTTTGAATGACCTGAACATACTAAAAAGTTCTAGTGTCTCAAGCATTTGATTGACTGTGGCTACTGCATAGATATCATCGGGTCACTACATACAAGTTGATCGACTTTGATTTCCTGAGCTTATTGGAAGAAATCAACTACATTCAATCAACTACATGCTCATTCAGCTGTTGGCACCTAGTGGGCGAAGCAGTATGGAGTTATTTAAGCATAACTTTCTAGCTACTCTAGCTACACAGACATGTGAAAGAAAAAAAAAGCAACGCTTTGAAAAGTCTCGAAAATCATTTGTTGCATAATCACAATACACTACTTAGCATGACTGCAAGTTCGTGACCACAGGAAGTTAGCTAGTTGTGTCACAGTACTTTACATTCAATTATTGATTTAGTGCCAATTAGTGGTTAGCTGTAGCCTCACAATAACTATTTTTATTTTCCTGTTTTGTGTCGGAAAAATAATTACTCTTCTTTTCCTATTGCTGCAAATTTCAGAACTGCGCCTGCGCTAGTTTATTCTTGTGATATCGAGCTTTCCATTCATCTTGTATAATCTTCAGGAAACGGTTAAGATATTTTGAAATTTCTTGCAACAAAGACCATCCCAGAGGTTCCTGTTGGACGCTGATTGTAAAGTCCATGTTGAACGCTGATTTTAAAATCCCTGTAGTACGCTGATTTTAAAGTTCCTGTTGGACGCTGATTTTAAAATCCCTGTTGGACAATGATCATTTTAAAGTCCCTTTTGGACAATGATTTTACAGTTCCTGTTGGACGCTGATTTTAAAATCCATGTAGGACGCTGATTTTAAAGTCCCTTTTGGACAATGATTTTAAAGTCCTTGTTGGACACTGATTTTAAATTCCCTTTTGGACAATGATTATAAAGTCCCTGTTCCATGGACGCTGTTTTTATCATTTCTGTTGGATGCTGATTTTGAAGTCCTTGTCGGACGCTGATTTTAAAGTCCTTGTTGGACAATGATTTTAAAGTCCCTGTTCCATGGACGCTGTTTTTATCATTTCTGTTGGATGCTGATTTTAAAGTCCTTGTTGGACGCTGATTTTAAAATCCCTGTAGGACACTGATTTTAAAGTCGCTTTTGGACGATTTTAAAGTCCCTGTTGGACGCTGATTTTAACATCCCTGTTAGTAGCTGATTTTAAAATCCCTGTTAGTCGCTGATTTTAAAGTCCTTGTTCGACACTGATTTTAAAGTTCCTGTTCGACACTGATTTTAACGTCCTTGTTGGACACCAATTTGAGACATGTAAGTAACTGGAATTTGGTTCGCAGGTCAAGATGTTTAGGTATACTTACTTGACGTTCTCGTAGAACAGTATTGTATGGCATCATTGGCATGTCTAGGTGACTCCTGGTGAGCGTCCTGAAGGAAGATCACTGACGAAGTTCGGGAAACAGGACTTTACGATTTGAAATATAGACGTGATAAACAATAGCGGTTTTCAGATTTGGAATAAAAATGTCCAGGCTCTAGGGGGTGTCTGTGTACATTTCTCTTTCACGGCTCTACCATGTATTTTTCTAATCCATATGATGACGACAATTAAAACAAGTTGGGTAGAACTTTCGCAACTGGTACATTTTTGAAGGGGGGGGGGGGAGCACGGAGGGCTCAAAATTATCAATTGTTGACTGATTGTTCTGAAACTTGCTCAGCATATGTATTTTTGAAAAAGAAAGATTTTGTTTACACACTTTTCTTTATTTAAGCCTTAGTTTTTTAGATAATGGGGTTTGTTAATAAATATATATGTATATTAAGAAATTTAAAATGATAGAACTCAATGGGTTTTCATGCTAGAATAAAAACAATGACAGTTTTGGAATACCTGAAATAATCCTAACAAAACTATAGAGCTGGATTCTCCATTTTTGTCCTCATAATTTTTTTATCAAAGCTGGATTGTCCATTTTTTATTTCGTTGCGATCGCTAACTAAGATATAGGGGGAAAACAATTAAGGAATTCGGTTTTAGGCTGCGTTAGAAAAATATTATGAGTGCAAAAATAGATAATCCAGCTGTATAGTTTTGTTAGGAATTGTTCATTTATTCCAAAACTGTCATTGTTTTAATTTTAGCATCAAAACTCATTGAGTTCTATTCGTTTGAAATTCCCAAAATATACACATATATTTATATATCAACCCCATTATCTCAAAAAATAAGGCTTAAACCAAAAAATTCCCATGAAACAAAATACGTTTCTTTTTCTAAAATACGTATGCTGAGCAAGTTTCAGAACAATCAAAGTACAAATGATAATTTTGGGCACCCATACCCCTCAAATATGTGCCAGTTTTGAAAGTTCTACCCAACTATTTTTTTAATGTCCTCATCATATGGAATATTAAAATACGTGGAAGAACTGTGACTAAAAGTGGGGTTAAGAAAAATGCAGTTGAGAAAATGTCAGCGACAAATTGCATGTTTCTCAACGTAACATACTACTGGAATTTAAGCATAATATAACATACCATTCCTTGTTTTTCGGTTCTTGGACATGCTGCTGCTAAATGTTGCAGGAAACCCACATTTAATCAATCTTGAAGTTGAACCTTCGACTACAAAACTGTTTTTTCCACGAGTTCATTTTCATCCGTTCATATGAAGTGCTTCTTATGGGTCAGGCTAACAATTTGAGTTTGAATCTGCAAGGAAAAGTGAGCTGGTGGCTTAAATGGAAGTTTCTGTTGATATTGGATTCGAAGAAATGAATACTAGGCGCTGAAAGTCCGTCAGTGGCAAAAATAATCAGATTCTCAAACATAAGCTTTCATGGTTACATAACCTTTTCAATAATACAGACAAAACTTTCCTCATCTTGGTTAATTATTCTTCTGTCAATATACGGTATTGTTGATTGGTACTAGATGCCTATGCCTAATAGCCATCTGTTATAGTGAGCGTTTAAGCACGCCTGCTATTTTTTTGTTGTTGTCATCAGAGCCAGGTATAAAGTGTTATTTTTTTCTTGAAGTTAGGCTTAATTTGTATTCTAACTCAGTCATGGTCGGGTACTTAAATCTACCCTACTTTTTTGTGGCAGTCTTTAGTACTCGTAGCTTGTGTGCGTATGGAAGGAATAATAGCATGTATCCGATTAAAGTATTTTTGGGAAGAAGTTAAAAAAAGATATCATCAGTATGAAAGGTTTTACCTGGATGTGGTTCTGTGACGTCACATACCGTGACCGATCGAACCGTATATAAAAGAGGCAGAGCTTGCCGGTGGAATCATTCTCTTTTGACTCAAGCTTAGCATACCAGTTCACTCAAGTCTTCAAGACGCGCTTCATAGATCAGCTCCGCCACTCCGTATAGACTGTACACCCAACTCATCTTTCAGCATTTCGCACTCCACATCTAAATCGTTGATAACATCACCTGCTCCGTGGGCAAAACAACGTCAACATCAAGATGATTAATGGAATCATTCTAAGTCACAACGCTATCGCCAACTACAACCCTCGCATACATGAACTTTTCATCGAGAACAGGAACAGAGGCAACGGCGACATTGTAGATATTGACATCAGTGTGTGCAGAGAAGGCCTCGAGGTGTTTCCAGTGGTGCTCATGAACGGCAGATTTGAATTCTCGATTTACGACGGTGAAGGCTTTGGAGTGGCTATCAAAGACTGGGTATTGAAGAAAGAAGTTATTCTTCTGGGCGCTGAGGTGGAGCATCTCCAGAGTTACATTTACAAACAACTAGAGTTCCACCACGGGTAACATATCTGTCAAGGACTACACCGCTTATTGAAGTATTAGGTTATAAATCATTTTATATGTATGTAGCTAGCTAATTCATTGACACATTTGTAAACAGGATTTTCAGGGTTGCAAGTGTTAATCTCATAAGTTAGGATATTCCTATAGAGCAAGTTCAATAATAATTTATTGTTGTTTAGTTTTGCTGCTGTCAATTATTTTCATTGCTTAAAGTATTTTCATCTCTCTACTTGTCATTAAGTTCATAAACCTGCTTATTGATGCTGCTCTCGTGTGCTTTTTGTGACTGAATTCTTGTAAATGATGGATGATTTTTATTGATGCCGAGATGTTCTCAGTGATCGTGCGTGTTGATTTCATTAATATATTCACGCGGGGTGCGGCGTCTTCAATTCTCGATAGAATTCACCACAATCGTGCTGCTAAATCACTAGTTTCTTTCAACCATTGAACCCAAAACATGGGTAAAATATAGAAAATTCCTGCAACATTTCTACTGATAGTAATCCACAGTTAACGCTATAACTGTACTCTCAACATAATCCAGATTAGAAATAAAGTAACTGCATTTATACCTTAACTTGACCAACGAACATTTCACTATTATTTTTTACACTTATTACAGTACAAAACGCTCATCATTATTGCAATGCTTTCGTGAGGTTTTTCTAATTTCATGTGGTTAAGTTATTTCTTGTTTGAAACACGCTTTATTTTAAGTGTAAAGTAATAATACTAACCTTCATTTCTTCACATGCAACTCATTTATTAATTAATAATTTTTCCTTGTACATCATAAATGATAAAACAGTTTGTTTACTGTAACTGGTTGTTTGAAGAATATCTCTGACATCAATGTGAATTCGTCATAATAATATCGTTGTAATGTGTCGCTCATCGTTGATAGCCGCAATTCAGATAAAATACTAGAGAAAGTCCATTTATAATAGAGGCCTCAACAATTTTAAACGTCGTTAGTAGGTCGTACATTGGGCATTGTTATGGAATTTGAAAACCTAAAGCCATGTTTTGTCTCTTGGTGTTTTTTGTTTAGAAATGTGTGCAAACTTCTCTGATTTTTGGAGTAGGCCAGCGAATTATTCACAAATTAGACGCAAAAAATAAAAGAAAAGACTAGGAGTGATTGACCATGTGAGCGCTCTGTTTCAAAAACAAATGTAAGCAGCTAGTGGTGTGTAAGTAAGTTCAGGAAATAATTATAATTCAGTGATTGTCCATGCAGTTTTAGTGTTTTAAATATAAAATGAAAAAAACAAAAAAATCTTTTTTCGTTATCCTTGCTTAGCTCTCTTATTATAAAAGCAAAAACTCGTTAGGGCAATTCATTTGAATTGTCTATATACATATAGCATGTTGCCTCTTAAGGCTGGTACACACGCAAGTCAAAACAACGAGTTTCCTGAGCTAATCGTTCAAACGTTCTGTTCAGCCTTCGTAAACACAGATTCGAGTTCACCAAAAGAAGTGTAAAATTCTTAGCCGTCAATCCAGTTGGCTCAGTAAGAGCTGTTAGTTAAGTTTTAGATATATCTTCAAACATATACGGAATTATAACCCACTGTTGTCTGCAAGTGTGTGCTATTTAAATGAACACACCAACGCATTCGAAGGCGAAGACGGCAAAGCTCGTTCTTTCGACAAGCGTGTGAACAGGCTATAAACGACGGTTAAAGTTTTCTGTAGTCGGTAGGTAAGACGGAGATGGTACGCACTAAAAGCAAGTCTGTTCGGAACATCATTGAAGTTACCATAGCCATAGCTGTGTGGAAAGTGCACTATAGTCCTATAACCATGAGATGTATGGTAAAAAGTGTTTAGTATAGGATGTGCACGTATGAAAAATTGACTCAAGGTTAATTTTTTTCTTCACACACAAATTGAAAATAGTGTACATTTGTTGTACTTTCTCTAGACGCTGAATGTTTTTAACTATCCAGTTTCCGTCTTTCAGTAGCTAAGGCCGGGTTCACACGTCATTCATCTCAACGCGTTCACTCAGCCATTTGTCCGACCGAATGTGTTGCTGCGCTCTAGAAATAGCAGAAAAGTGCACTGTTTTCTAAGCTTTATTTCACTCCAATTCTGAAGTTAAATCGCTCAACTTGCTCAGTGACACTTGCAGAAAAAACTGATTGGATGGTTAATATTTTAATAACTTTTGTGGCGTACACAGAGTTGTACTGACAACGACGCTATAACATATTCCGATGAGTGAACGTCTTGAGATGAATGACGTGTGAACTCAGCCTTACTACTAGGACGATGTCGCCAGGGCATGAGTCAAAAGAAGCAAAGTGGTATAAAGTTGTGGATGAACTTCTCTAATTACATGAACGCGAGCGTGACGTGAACGCGTGGTACAACGAACTGCGAGTGACTAGTGCACGATTGAATAACGACACGTTACGTCGTACTTCAGCCCTGGACTAGTGGAGTCTGGCTCCCTACATGGGCGCGTTCAATTAGCTGGAGAAATTGAGCCATCAGAGCTTGACTTATGCGAAACTTAAGCGAGCTGCGCTAGCTCCGATCCGTTAATTTGAGTTTCAAATAATCATCCTCAATCAATTATCTGTTATACTTTTAAGCACTTAAGCAGTCAGCTCAACATAAACGGGTTGCTTTTAGCACGTACCCAATACGATTCCAAGTTCACGATTCCAAGCTTTTTTGCGGCTTCGGACAAATCAATTCCAGTAGGTTTGGCTAAAATCAACTCTCGTGACTCACTCGGACGCGTCTTTAATATTTAACAAAAATTCGATGCCAACTAAAGAGATAGAGCGTGGAAAATATAACTTTTAAATTTAAAACAATATTTTGGCTTCAATAAGCCAGCATTTGAGGTGATTCTTGGTGTTCTGTTTTATTTTGGAAGCACGGGAAGGGAGATGGTAATGCTCACAGCAAGATTAACTTTTCAAGCATACTTCTGAACTGCTTCTCCGAAACGGAAGTGGCTGCAGTAAAGAATGGCGACAATTTACGTGCCATCAAAGAGCAACATAGCTTTTATATAAAAATCTTGCAAAACCGCAGGCCTGAACAATCAAATTCATTATTATTTCTAGGCTACTATGATTCACGGCGGTTAACATGAGCACTGAGAAGAACTACCTCATTGCCGGCATACGCACACTTACTTGTGCAATCAAGTAATACAGTATACTTGACTTCCTTACTTGCGTACAGCCATGATACTGGCACTGCCGTGCTGGACATACACACCAAGGCCGGTAGGTAGTGCCCGCCTGTGCACGGCATGTTTCCTTTCTTTTATCTCAATTTTCTCCTTGAAAATCTTTCTGTAACATGAGGTTAAAATTAGAGTGGAAGAATATAAAAACGGATAAAAGAACATTGAAAGGGGGAAAATATAAAATAAACGGATAGGTGCTTGTTACCTAGACATAGGGGGGAAGAAAATAAAAAAAAACTGATACCTACTTCAGTATTAAGAAAATAGAATCGTAGAAAATAAAAGATCGATGTGTGAGTAACATACAGTAAATAGAGTGGGAGAAATTCAAATACAGCTACGTGAGTACTAAAAATAGAGTGGGAGGAAAATTGGAGTAGGAGAAAGTCAATGAAGAATACGTAAGTGATAAAATTGAGTGAGAGGGAATAAAAGACGGACATGCGAGTTATAAACATAGAGCGGGAGAAAATCATAGGCGAATACCTGTCTATGGACATGTTCGATTGTGTGCCAAACTACAGCCTTCGACGCTTAGGCTTTTTTGTTCAAAACTTGACGCGTGTTCACATCCTCGACTCATTGAATCGAGTTTCAGGAGTTGGTCCCCGATCGGTTGCCCTTGAGACTTTCACAAATTCAAATTTGCTCCGTAAAATGAAAGTTTCAGGATGTTCAATGTCATCGCGTAGCTTCTAACACTTGCAACCAGGGAGTGATTATCATTTTTACTCCCTGCTTGCAACCCATTCAGAGAGACGAAACCAAAGCTTCTTGCTGAAGTTTCGAACAAATCAAGCCTCGAAAGCTTAGTTTCAGCGCATAATCGAACAACTCCTATATCCAGGCTAAGTGATTGAGGCGTGTTTGACTGAGCAGCAAAATTTAGTTCTCCAGGCTCGATCAACTTGTTTTAAATTTAAGACGGGTGCGCTGGCTTCCATCTGGTGGGTTAAATGTCAGACGTTGATCCTTAATTGATTATTTGCCAAACTTTCAAGTACTCATTCCTACTCCATAAAATGAAGATTACAGAAGGTGCAACATCAGTGTGCTGGTTCTCACCCTTGCAACACGAGTCAGAATGACGAAGCTTACGTTTCTGTCTGCGGTTTCGGACAAGTTAAGTTCAGTGGGCTTGGCTTAGATCGGCTTTTGGCGTGTTCAGTTAGGTGCCCGCACTTTCGATAAGGCCATCATAGTTGATGTAAGTGAAGCCCACTTAACTCGACCTGTCCAGAACAGCAGACAGAGGCTTTAGCTTCATCAGTGTGGATCGCGTAAAGGTTGACCGGTCGATGATGTTGAGCAGACAATGCCCCATTTTACGGAGCAAGAGGTAGTTCATCGAACTCTCAAATGTAATCAATTGAAAGTCAACACCTGAAACTTGAATCAACTAGTCGAAGCCAGGGCACATGTCTAAAGATTCGGACAAGTTAAGCCTAAGAGGCTTAATTTCGCTGCCCAAGCGAACGCCCCATAGTTCGAGTCAGCCTGTCATCAAAATGCCGATAAAGAATTGTGTAAGTAAAGACAATGTTAGGTTTATGGGTTTATGAAAAGGTTTGCTGTGATATCAGTCCTCGAGTACGTATGCTTGTTCAGCTTGTTTCTCCAACCGAAGCTTGACTGTCTCTTCAAATCCGGTGTGAATTACAACTTTGAGAACTCTGCATTTTTGTTATTCAAGCAGATATGGCAACGTAGTCTCACGCTATGAAGTGTGAAAGTTGAACGAAGTCTATAACGCGTAAGGGTACAATTCCTATGGGTGCGAATTCTGACGAACATTTGTTCCCAGAAACACACCAGAAATGTTCCCCATAATCTAAATATATAACAAGGTAGTCACACCAAACACGGGTTTTGATCGTCATTATGTTTCTGTCGCCCAGGAGAGAGGGACGAAGTTGATGAATATTATATTCTTTTGAAGTCCATTAAGTAAGTTGAATAGTAAGTTGTGATGAATTGGTACGTGTGATGAAGACTTCGAATTCATCAGAACTTGTCAGAATAAATTTTCGTCAGCATTCGCCCCATAGAAATCACAGCCCGTTCTCAGATTCTAATGTCCATTTCGACTCGGCCGCCGCCCAGCAAACATGGACAAAATTGATGAATATTATTTTCTTGAAAGTCCGAAACTAAGCGTGTGTAGTCAAGTTACTTTAAAGTAGAACATGTTGACAGCTGCTATGGTCGAAGAGACGACATAGGAGAATTTGAAACACTATCTCAAGAACTATGCACCCAGCCCGGAAGGATTTTCGTCTAGTTAAGCACGAGCCAACCAACATTTTAATACATATACTGAAGGGGGTAGAATAGAGCATCAGAAAGTTATCAATTTTTGCGAATGTATTTCGCCAAAAAAAAGACTGGCTGTGTAAGGTAAGAAAATTTCTAATCCTAGCGAATTTCTTTCTCTTTCCGAAATATGATACACATTCAAAATTGAAAATGCAAACGATAACTGAACTAAATATTAACATAATTAAATGAATTGCATATGCAACGAATGGAAATCAGCGATCTACAATTAAAATGTACAAAGTTAATGTTAATTGCACTTTTACGTTGTTTCTGACATCACATTTGAAAATAACGTCAGCACACTTATATATGAAGTGAAAACGTAATGACTGTCAGAAACGGCGCACAGTGTAACCAGGATTTTTGACGTACGTACGTATATAAAAAAAACGTCAGAACAAGTGTTCGTCAGAATTCGCATCCATAGCAGTTTCAGCCCGTTTCAAGTTGGAATATTTTCATTTTCAATCTTCTTTCCAAGAAATTTTATGCATACGATGCCTAACGATGGTAAAATTAAATATATGTTACCATACAGGTTAAATTAATGAACGGTCATGGTGTCTAACTAGCTACGATTGGATTTTTGTACAGTCAATTTGTAATTTTTTTTATTCATGTCCAAAGATTTTACATTTCAACCCCCGTGTCGGTATCTTCTAGATATTTTTTCTACAAAATTATTTACACGTACATTACTAATTCATAGGTTACCTAGGTACGTTGCTAAGCAGTGATTCGCACTCATGAATTTATCAACGTACTATGTACATGACTGTCTTCCACCTCAGTTTTATTTAAAGTGACTTTTCGACTTTGTTTTCAGCATCCTGCACCAAATTCAAACAATGTAAACAATTGGCCAAAAATACACTAGTATTCCAAAATTGAGAGGACCAATTATCCAAACGTTTGTTTGCCGGAGACACAGTATCATGTATTCCAAAAATGCAAAAATGATGTTCATATAATATTGATATGCAACTCAGAATGTCTTTTAAAAAGAATTCAGTTACATTTAATGGTCAAAAACACTCCGAATACGTCGTCTGTGTGTGTGTGCCTGGCAGGTCTCGTAGCGAGAAATCGGCTGAGTTGAGCTGTTGGAGGTAACAACTTCAGATTCTTGCTGTTTCTGTGACTAATCACGCCCGTATAAATAGAGTTCCGGAACCCAGTTCCTTCAGTTCCTTCCAACGAAGCTCTCTAATCGCCACGCCTTGGTTAACCTGCACCTCTAGAATGGCTGCTGGAGGAATAGCGTATAGACTCAGCGAGAGTGCAGAAGCACGTTTAGTTGGAAATCAAGAAGTCGAAGTAAGAAAAGAAGACGAACCGGGAACGATTGAACTTCTCACTATCCCCTTCGCACATCTCAAAAGAGGCCTGCATCGGCGACCTCGAGGACCAACGGTAGCCAATTTTGGCTTTCGTTGGCTTGAATCCGACCCGCCTCGTGTGATAATAACCAATTTGGTTACGATGGAGCAAGTATACTTGCAGCCTGACGAAGTCTCAAAATTAATCTTGTTCGTCAACGAGCGTTGCCTCGCTGATGATTGACGTCTACAGTTATTTTAATCAAGGCTGAAAAACGAAGGACGATCCGCACTTGAGAGGGGAGATCTCGAACATATTTGTGAGGCATTTGTTTTAGGATAACACGACAGTACGCTTTCCGGTATTTCTCCAGTTCCTGTTTTACGTTAGTGCCAGTTATGTGTGTTATAAAAAATCTATCTATTATCGTCGAAAAAAATATAAAACACTGGATTTTTATCGGGAACATGAGATCAAATTTCAAGGTGAGTAAATGAATTTATATCTTATTATATTTTCCCGAAATTGTATAATTTCTCTTATATATATATGATTCAGCTTGTTCAGATATTTAGTTTGCCGCTTGTGGGGCTTGATTTGCATTAGTATAGTATTTCTTATGTAAAATTTATTTATTTATTTTTTATTTTATTTATTTTTTATGTAAAATCACGCCATATTACTCTTCACTTATAATTGCTTGACTGATTGCTACAGTGCATTGAATTCTACTTATGTAACGTTTATTTATCTCTTAATGCACTCGTAGATAAGTTAAATTGATGTGAAAAAGAGTTGTTTTTACTATTGAGGTATTTTTTCAGAGAGATTTATACTCGTGATTTTTTAATTTCTGTGCATAGATTTACTTGTGAATGGTAACTTACAATGTTTATGCAATTTATTTTAATGCTATATATCGAGCAATGGGTTAGGTCCTGGTAAACATTTACTCAATTTAGAAATATCCGAATAAAGCTGTACATAATTTTGAAGAAAGAGCCTCAAGGAAAGAGATGTAAAAACATTTTGTCTTCTGGGAAAGTAATATTGTTGGCAAGATTTATTTTTTGAGAAATAAACCTTCATTGGTTGTAGAATTTTTGGATTAATCATTCGCAATTGCTTCAACAATGTTATTATTATTTTCACCGACAAGGATGTTACGTTTTTGTAGTGTTTGTCATGAAGTTTACCTCAAAAGTTATGAACGACATAGTTAGGCATGTCAACAGAAACAGACGATTAACTTTTGGTGTAGATTCGTCTACAGGTTTGTTTGTTTGTCTGTCGGCCTCATTTTTCTTAATGCCATGACTGAAAAATTTATGCTCGCAGTTTTATGCAGTTTAGATGAGTTGTTAGGTATTTTACGAAATGTAAATAACCCAATTTTTTCATGACTGTAAGTTCGTTAGTGTGTTCGTCGCTGTGTTTGATTTTATGCTTGTTAGCATTATGCCTCAAAAATCTATGGATAGATCTTTATGAAATTTACTCGACGTTTAGTACTGCTAGAAGACATAAATGGGAGCTTACGTCACAATCGAAACCCCCCCCCCCTATCAACCGAGTTTCCGCTTACGGCCATAAACTTAAGTCAACATGAAAAATTAGTGGTTTAATTCTATATTCCACTCGAGTCAATTAGAGTGTGTGTGTCCCAATCGAACATGCCTTTAGTTACAGTATCCATAAAAATATATTACGTGATTTGAAGCTATATTTATCTTCTCGAAGGAGGTTATTCTCGTTAAGTTTGTCTGTTACCGAGAACACACATAAAGTTATTGCGGATTTTAACGAAATCTACAGGGGTTGTTTAGTATGTTAGGATGAACAGATGATTAATTTTTGGTTCAGATCTGTTTGTTTGTCTTCCTAATTTTTCTTTAATGTCATACTCAAAAAGTTATGGACGGATTTTCATGGAATTTACATGAGTGTAATACACAAAGTAAATGACCAAATTTTGTGGAAGATTTTTTTTTGTTTGGTTGTCGCTGTGTTTAATTTTACCTTTTGACGTGGTATTTCAAAAAGTTATGAATGAATCTTTATGATATTTATAAAATTTACAGGAGTTGTTAGTAATATAAAAAGACATATGATTAAATTTTGGTGACGATCGGTTGCTCTGTTTGTGCGTTTGACTGCTGTTTGTCAGAATGTTTGTCAGCAGCATAACTCAAAAGTTACGAACGGAACTTCAAGAAAATTGCTGAAACTGTTAATGTTGTTGAGAGGCACAAATGATTAGATTTTGGTGTTCATAAAAAACTATGGTTTCAAAACCAATTTGAATTTTTCTTTACCATTGCCTCGCTTAGCGCAAGCATACGCTCTCAGAGTGCTCCACTTCAGTGTTGTTCAAGCGTCTTGGCCTATTGTATCCTTTACTACATTCTCCTACTGTTACGTAAACCCTTCATGGATCTTTACTTCTCCCCCCCCCTCCACTATGCTTTACTAAGTCCAGTTTTATTTCGGATAATGATGTAAATACTATATTCATTATGAAAAAACTGCATTACAAGAGTGTTGGTCAATAATTTCAAATTTATTACACTAATATAAATGATGATTTAATAACAAATGCTTGAAAAGTACTTTGTTTCGGTTTTGTGTGTGTGTGTCCCTCGTTTGCTCCCGCTGGTACTGTCATGAACTATGTTACGTACCCCCAGGGGTTCGCGGACCCCAGTGTGGACTACACTGCTCTAGCTATGACTTAAACTGTAGTAGTATAACAAAATTAAATCTGAAAAATTAATTTGAAGGGTAGGCAGGCCGAAAAGTCTTCCAGACACCCGTAAATGAAAGTTAATGACTCTTCGTGTCTGAATAGGTTTTCAGCTTCTTAACTATTATATTGTCTACAGTCTACGACTATTAGTGTTATATAGGCACTAGCGGTTGTAGGTAACGCGCTAGTTCAACACCCCATTTCGTTGTTAACAGTTGCCAAATAGTTCAACTAGTGAATAAGGTGATTTAAAAACCAAGTGTTTACTGACCCTAAAACAGTTTAAGGAACGCCAAAAATCTTGGAATATACTATAGCATTCCAAGTTCTTTGCTAGTATAATATTACAGCACGGCATGGCATTTCTCCAACTGAGAGACGATTTCTATCGGTAGTCAGTGGTTATATTTTCTTTAAAATACTATATGAAGTACCTGCTACAAGTTTCTGAGACAACCAGTTAAATTTCTCCCTATAAGCATTCACATTCAGCGCCTGAAATGAATTTGTACACAATTTTTTCATGAAAATAACTCTGGGTGCACAGGTAATCCCCGACANATATTTTCTTTTAAATACTATATGAAGTACCTGCTACAAGTTTCTGAGACAACCAGTTAAATTTCTCCCTATAAGCATTCACATTCAGCGCCTGAAATGAATTTGTACACAATTTTTTCATGAAAATAACTCTGGGTGCACAGGTAATTCCCGACAATAATAAAAAAAAGCTCGATTTTTTTATGCAATTGCTGTATACAATTATTCTTTTTTCAGATAATCTACGGAGAAGACTACTCAAATTTGAAGGGATCCTACCAGAAGCTCCATGCTCAGCGAGGATGATTGTCAGGATTTCCAGCGAAGCTAACTTCTCAGCGCTGTAGAATACCAATCTCTCGGTGAGAATAAAACACACACACACACACACACACTAACACTAATCAATCAATGGACCTGTAATAAAAATATTTGTTGATGGTTGAATGGTTCTGCACATTCGCTTGAATAACTGTTTCAAGCCCGTTGCACACGAATCTAAAGATCAACTTTGCCCCGGGTACTGCTTCTGCGTACTCTATGTTACAGTGTCCAACATTTCGCTTGTTAAAAATTGGTGCCGGTACTGTAGTTTTCCTCACTAGTATGAGCTCGAGAGCAATAATAACAGGAAGCCAGACTAGCATAGGGCCTAGCAGTTTCAGACTTCGCTTGCTGTTTCCTTCCATTTTATTTTATTTTTAATACTTTATATATTAGCTTGCTGATAGGATGCAGTCAGAGAGTAATAGTACCACATTCTACGTACGTATATAGATATAAGATAAACACAGATACAGAGCATTCACGGTAACTCACCATCACGGTGGTGATGGAAATAATTTTGCACACACTTTAGTGTGCTCTGCAGCTGCTGGGTCCGTAAATACGTCATTCGATTGACGTTCTTTTTTTTGTATGCTTGCCTGGTTCTCCCGCCGTTATAATAACTCCTTTAGTAAAGGCCAGAAGTAAAGTTTCATACATTTCTACATACATTTTGACTTTCGATCAGCTTACTTCACTCTCAAATTTTCCGCACGTACTATTGATGTTCTATGTAATTTCTACAGTGTCTGTCCTTCGATTTAAATGCAACCCAAAGTTATCATACACGTTTTTTAATTTTTTTTTTGATTTGGATGCCTTCGATTGGGTAGCAAAATTAAGGCTTGACTTGTCCGGATCTTAAGACAGGTGCCCTGGTTTAAACTTGTTGATTCAAGTTTCAGGCCTTCACTCGCAATCAATTACTTGTGAGACTTCCTTAAACGAAGACTTACTAAGTAAAATAGGGATTTCAGTCGGTTGGACATAATCAGGCGGCTTCTAGCGCCTACAAAACGATTCAAAGTGACGAAGCTAGAGTTCCTGTCTGCATTTCCGTACAAGTCAATGTTTACTTAGCTTAGATTTACTTTCACGACCCAATCGAAAGTGCTCAAAATCCGGCCTCTCAGTGCTAATAATTACCAGTATATATGTTGGGCGCGATCGATGGATCGCGCTGCGCAAATTTTAATTAAAATGAAAAAAAAACAGTCCTTGCCTCCCCTAACCTACCCGACATTAAACCCGAATATAGTCCAACTTACCCGAAATTACGACCTAATACCTATAACATCCATCGTTTGCGCAGGATCGATCGCGCAAATCCATCGTTCGCGCACGACACATATATGTCTACCTTTGTTTCTCCAGTGGTTTATTTTAAAAACTGTATTAAGCATATTATGGTCTTCAGGAAATCTTAGATTTTCTCTGGTGTTAATGAATGTGAAATGATATATGGCTATATTTTTGTTTGGTTGCTGAGACTCAGAAGAGTTATAGTTAGCCTCCAACTGATATGAATTATCTGAGTAGCCGACGAGGGTTCTGCGGCTTAAATTTAAGAACTACTTTAAAGTTAGAGTGCTTGTATCAAGCTTTCTCCAACTTAGAAACTTTCACGCTCAGGAAANNNCGCTCAGGAAAGTTATCTAGGAAATTAAATTAATCGGATTTAATTAACAGTGTAGATTATGGCCAATAGATGGGATACTGACTCGAATTAGCTAGCGTAAATGATCAGAATTAGACGAAGCATTGTGTTTATATACACTGTTATTAATTCAGTTAAAAAAATGTAGGTGGTCGTAAAGAATGCTGTAACATGTGAATTAGGACTCATATTTATGATAAAAGATACAAGCATGTTAAGTACGACCGGTATTATATTTCAAAATTAATTTAATATTTAAATCTGAAAATATGAACCGCAAAACTTTTTACGCTTTGACTACTGACGAGGATATTCTGGGGGGCCGAAACGCTTCTCCCCAACACTCCTCTACAACTAAGTATTTTAAATTTTGAATTAAAGTTGATATTGCGATAAATGAGGTGTAAAGGGCACTTTTCCCCTCGTGTCCCTTCTGGTACACAACATTCATTCAAAACCAGAAAAAAACGAACAATCACTATATATATATATATAAATATATAAATATAAATATATATATATATATATATATATATATATATATATATATATATATATATATATATATATATATATATATATATATATATATATATATATATATATATATATATATATATATATATATNCGCTCAGGAAAGTTATCTAGGAAATTAAATTAATCGGATTTAATTAACAGTGTAGATTATGGCCAATAGATGGGATACTGACTCGAATTAGCTAGCGTAAATGATCAGAATTAGACGAAGCATTGTGTTTATATACACTGTTATTAGTTCAGTTAAAAAAAATGTAGGTGGTCGTAAAGAATGCTGTTACATGTGAATTAGGACTCATATTTATGATAAAAGATACAAGCATGTTAAGTACGACCCGTATTATAATTCAAAGTTAATTTAATATTTAAATCTGAAAATATGAACCGCAAAACTTTTTACGCTTTGACTACTGACGAGGATATTCTGGGGGGCTGAAACTCTTCTCCCCAACACTCCTCTACAACTAAGTATTCTAAATTTTGAAATAAAGTTGATATTGCGATAAATGAGGTGTAAAGGGCACTTTTCCCCTCGTGTCCCTTCTGGTACACAACATTCATTCAAAACCAGAAAAAAAACGAACAATCACTATATATATATATATACAGTATGCTAGGTATTGAAATGATCAATTTTGCGGGGGAGTTTGCCTTTTGATTTCGTTTATATGGCTGGCACTTTCTCACCACTTCTGCAGTGAGCCCAGAGACTTAACCTTATCTCATTAGCTTCGCAGGGATCGGCTACCTTTTCTGTTGAGAAAGTCATTGAAGCCAAACATTTCTAGATGTATTTCTATGCAAGCTATGAATCCTTTTATAACAGTGCATATACGAATATAAAAATTATTACTATTTATCTGAATTCACTGATTCAAGAACTTGAATCTGAAGCAAACTGAACATAATTTAAGTTCAGAAACATTCTGGAATCACATATCGATTGAGCTGCCGCTACCTGTACATGGTAACCGCCAGCTGATGCGGGGTTGTGTAGCAATCACGCCAACACCGGGCTACCACGTACGACCTGAAAAAAGTTTACCCTAACTCAAAAAGTGGTCGTGAGAGCGCCATCTAGCTCAACTACATTGAAATTCTGTTTCAATTGAAATTTTCTCGCTATAAATTCCAAGTATCTGATCTCATTTACTTATTCTGCCGTACGCAGTTTATTTTTTTCGTATTTGAACGAATTGAGTGCTCCTTTTATTCAAAATAAAGGTTTGGCCTCGGTGACCTGCATCACCGTAACCCGTGTCGCAGTCGACATTTAAGCTATGATCGCGGTATCGGTTGAGACTGGCTGGGTCACCGGTGTAGCACCGGTACGGTAACCCAAAGATGCTGATTGCGACGCGCCCCAGGAGTGACGCTCAGTAATTATTTTTAAATGCTGCGATAATTGTAAAGCCGTCGACGGAAGTATGTTAGCCAACTGTGGCTGCCTACTTATAGGTGGATGTCTTTCATTGTAACTATTTCTTAGTCTTCCTTAAATTAATAATGTATGCGAGTCTACATATTTATATAGAGTAATCTTTGTATGCTACAGGG
>LQNS02278074.1:8368191-8386227 GCA_001587735.2 Parhyale hawaiensis
TAGAGTTTTGATATATTTCAAGTCTCAGACAACCAGCTTGACTTGACTGCCTTGAAAAGTTTACGATGATTGATCAACTCCTTTTGCCTCTTTTTGGGTAGAGTTACAAATTCAATGCCGTCATATTTAATGACCGGCTAGCTCAATTTTTTGGGTATTTTTCACATCTTAGTCACCTCATCTGACTGGCTGAAGTGAATTATTATTATGACTCAACTCCCTTTGCCTCTTTTTTGAGCGGAGAGACAACAAAATTAAACGCCGTCATTTTTGGAAGCCAGCTTTCTTTAGAGTTTCGGCATTTTTCACATGAGGGTCAACCTTCTTGACTCTGAAGAAAAATTATGACTATTTCTTAACTTCTCTTTTTTTTTGGGTGACCAACCAAACAAATATACATACTTACATATTCAGCGAAAACGTAGTCACTACTCTTCGCTTCCTTCGAGGGAAAAAAAAAGAAGAAGAAGAAGAAGAAAAAAGAAAATACATATTCAGCAAAAAAGGAGGGGGGACTGTTCATTTTGTGGATAGGTAATTTAATTCTACTTAGATGAGTTGAAATAATGTTCAAAACGCTACTGTGTAATTGCTTCTCTTGTGAACTTGCCTTTACAGTGCGAAGATTCTTTTCTAGCAGAGGTGTCTATTATTTATTGAAGATATTTTATCACAATGCTGGTAGCAAACTCTGTTGGCGACATATTTTATTAACTTGGGTTTAGGTGTCCATTGCTAGCAGTGTTTTGTTGACCTCTCGAAGATGCGTGTGTTGCTAATATTTTCTCGTGACGGGAACAGCTTTTATCGAGTGGAAAACAGACGTGATAAGCGGGAGAAATAAGTATTCTCTCTACTAATAGTTCCCTCTACAACAGAAGTGTCATTGACTTGTAACGGTAACCCTGACACCTCTGATCTAGAGAGGGGTTAAAGTGCGCTGCACTAAGTTGCCGGTGTATTTAATGAACCTGTTTGTTGTAAGTTTTGTTTTCGTGAAGTATCAAACCTAGACAAGCAGCTAAAGTGGGAAAAACTCAGATCTGGGTAGAGAAACCCAGAGAGTTGAGTGCACCACAATACCCTTTGATCTCGTTACATCGTTACGCGAGAAAATTCACTCTTATGTGATTTGCGAGTTTGGCGCCAGTTAAGGACATTGCATTGTATTGTATTTTTTCTATGTACAAGCATAGACCGCAGCAGTACTTGAGTCGTTGATCCAAAAGTGGCTTCTGACGTTGGCGGGCAAAATGGGAAAACGAGATTTTCTCAAGAGCTATTATGAACATGTCTACTGTAGACACGGTCATGCAGGCAAGCGCCCAAGTGCGTCCACGCCGTATCCAAGTTACATTCTCCGCAAGAAAAATGTTGGGTACCTTGTGATTTTTTTTTCAGTATTAGCTTCGGGGAAAAGAATAGCTCTTGAGAAAATCTCATTTTTCTGTTGCCGACTTTTGGCCGCTAGCGTCAGACCTAAGAGTCAAGTACTGTTGCGGTCTATGGTGCAGGGTTTCTTCACATAGAGTGTTGTGATTTACTTTTCTGTACAGTAATTAGCTGCGATTTAGCTCATTATTTATTGGAAAAATGTACTATTTATTATTAGTATTTATTGTTTAAGCAAAAGCGGGGTTGAAATGTGTCGTGCAACGTAACCCCCTTTTTATAATGTAGAGTCGGTGTATGCGAATTAACCTTATGAGAGATTTTTCGGGACTTTAGCTCTCCTACACGACGGAAACCAAGCGTGCTGTTCTGGAGGCTTCAAACACCCGGCTAGGCTATGTACACAAATAATGTAACTACCGTATAAATGTATTCATTTTTGTCGTTCAAATAATTTAGGTTGTCCAGATGATGTCGTGGAAATGTCTGGGTTTTCCTTTTTTAGTACTTTAGGCATTTATTTAAGATTTACTTCCTGCTTTTGTGGCCTGAACAAACGTAAACTATCTTTCACCGCTTCTATTGGGGAAACTTATTATATAATCAATTTGTAAACATCATTCAAAGTCTAACGTTGTACTTACATGGATAGGGTAGTATTTATTCATTTTTAATAATTTAATAGTGAATGTATTTTCACCCTCATAATCGTTTTCGAGTAAGTATAGTTGTTCCCGCACTTCATGATTAGTGATGAGATATTTCGTGTTATATCACCACAAGAGCTTATGTTATTGATGGTCGTGTATACAGTCGTGATATTTATATGTGTGTCATGCTCCGGTCCATCAATTCTATATTGAAATATTCTACGGGCATAAACTTCACTCTGGATCGTATGGTGTATATGATGGCTAATGTAATAGAATGTCGACTTGATGTTATGTTCTATGAAATAAAGTTTTTAATAAAATATTAGGCACATTTAATACATCTGTTTCTTTTTTTATGATGAAATCTAACTTTCAATCCAACATCATATGCGTTTTATAGTCTTTAGGAAGATATTATCAATATTATCACTTTCATGTCGAGTTAAACCCCATATTCCACTTACAGTCAAGGGTATATCTACCAATTATTATAACGCGATTTCTATCTGCCAGACTGGTAAGACTAGTCCATAAATATATGTTTATGCACAAAACACGGTTTGTATCCAGCGAGCTAATGTTTTTTTTTTCAGGAAGAGTGCATTCAATAACGTACTGTGTTCGTGCGTCTTCCTTTGAGTACCATGATTATACCATCCAAGCGGGAGCTCTCTTTCTGAATATCTACTTTTCGTAGAGAGCTTAAAAATAATGTAATTATTGTACAAAGAGTGTTATATAATAAAATTTCCTCTCAACTTTATTGTATTATTTTATCCTTATTGTCCACATATTTAATGACAGTCTGTAACAGAAAGTCTTCATGAAAAAATACACTTTTGAGTGTTATTGAAAAAACCCTGTATGAGGGATTCCGAAGAGGTTTGATGAAATGATCGTTATGTGTAAGTTTATTGAGCAATGATTTCATCATTATTACACGGCCTATAAAACGCTAACTAGCAAATTCTGAAATTTCCACGAAAAAGTTATCTCTGTATTGCGAACTAAAAGGACTTGGTTTTTGGATATAATTCATAAGATCATAATCTATAACTGTCCAAGCCTTTTCAATATATATACCGAGCAGTGACTGAGATGTTCCCTACTCTTCTGGAAAATTTTAGGAAGATAAGTTGCTGGCCAAATCGATATAACCGCAGCTACACACGCATAATTACAATGACATGAACTAAGCCAGTATATCAAATGAAAATTTATTCGACAAATAGATGCCTTAAATATAAACTATATAAAGCCAACCTTATGATGCACAATGGAAAGTAGCTGGAAAACTATATTGTGCTAATCAACAGCGCTGACAAATAGCACACGAATGGAGGAACCTAAGCTGCACTTTCATACCCTACCCTAGTTAAAATGAATTTTTTTCAATTGACGAAAAAACATAGCTAGAATTAAAGTTACCTTCAGCCAAAATCATAGTGTCTGGCAAGCTGATTTTTACCTATCTCACACTGAAAGTGAAAGTCACAGACAGAGACGGAACTGTGACCAAAATATGTTATTTTAGAGGAGTATACATAATACTGATGGACGGATAGACTGAGGATTGCCGGATTTACACTCTAGTCGAATTAACTGTCACTCAGTTAATTGTCTGGATTTTTTTTTGTACGTGTTAGTGCATTTTACTTCCCTGCGTGATGAGTGAAAGCACTATTTGTTACTAGAAACAAGAAATGGTGTGCGATGTATGTAAACTCGACGGAACTGATAGCAGTCCGAGATCCCACAGAGTTTCGGCCTTATACAGTATAGTGTATTGCACACCTATGACATGAAAAAAATGATGGCGGCGTGAGATTGGACCAAAGTTTATGGGACTTGTACCCACTACGCCTAAGTTATACCAAAGAGTTTAGAATAAAACATTTTATCCGAATGTTTTATTGAGCCCTCATTAACCCAGTTTGGAGGTTGCCATTAAATGGAGTAAAAATATTTACCGTCAGTTCAGTTTACTCCGCAAGTGCTGTTAGTTAACTTTTGGACGTATCTTTGTGGCCTATCTGGAGTGATTTATCTCTTGAAATTCATAGCATGTGTGCTATTTAAATAAGCACATCAAAGCATTCGTACGAAAAGTTGACGATAGTCGTTCTTTTGACGATCGTGTGTCATGGCCAAAGAAGTTATATCTGCCATAACTCAATATTTCTCGCATTTCAAACTATTTTCGAAGTAAATGGTATCGTTTACCGTTTGAAGACCAGACCACGTGAGCGTCTTCTCTGAGTCATATTTAAGCATGCACTTCAAAGTGACACTAGCGCCACCTCTTTGCAGCGGCTATTTTGTCAGCTGCAAGATGCGACAGGGGCAAAACAGCTCGTTAAATTTACCCTTCATGTTGTATTCTAAACTCTTTGGTTATACTGCAGACAAATGAACGCAGCCGGGCACATTTTCAGTATTTTTGAAAGAGATCAAGGAGCTCCTTGAAAGAAATAAAGTGAGCAGCAAAGTTGTCACAATTGATCGCTTACACTAAATCATATGTTGGTATCCATGATACCGACGCTATTTGGATCACCATCAGCCATGCCTAAAGGCAATGGTGACGTCACAACGGTCACTAACGGTCGATTTAAAGTCTCTCAGAAATTATGCGCCTGTGCTTCCTTTGTTCGTGGCAACGCATGAAGGTGATTCTAAGCAAAAGCAATGGTGAGAAGGGGACTGTTTGTCTCCGACAGAAAATTCCTCGTAAAAGGTCAATACGGGCAGACACACATAGAAACACTGTGAAAGCTATACATCCCCGCAGATTCTGTGCGGGCATGTGTAGAGCATGTAACTAGCTCCTCTAGTGACAGTTTCGGTTCTACTGTATAGGCACATCAGATTCCAAGATGCCTTATACTTTTTAAAACGCAAATGCGGAATCATTTATATTCAATAAAAAATTTACTCGTATTCACTGATGCTTCACTCGCAAGGAGCACGTCTATACGTTAGTCTTCTTAATGTGTTCATGCCGTTCCCTCATCCAACCGTCCACAGGTGTTTCTGTGCTGAGGAAATAATGGAAAGTTACACTGTTTTTCAAATTCATTTCATTCTAAATATGAAAACATATATTACTAACTTTCCTGCGCTTACACTCGCTAAGGAAGTTCATTTGATGGCTGACATTTTAATATCATTGAGCGGGGTACACACGGTTGTTCTCCCAGCTACGCTACAAAACGCTCCAACGATTGGATGAGCCAACACGTTTGAAAGACTTACGACTCATTCCCAGGCTAGTCAAGAGAACGAGTTTCCTCAGCTAATTGTCCGAATGCTTAGTTGAGGCCTCGTAAGCGCAGATCCGAGTTGACTAAAACCGTAAAAAATGTAAGCTGCCAGTTCAGTTTGCTCAGGAACCGTCGTTTATTAAGTTACGACATCTCTTCAAACTTTGGAAAGAAAAATAATTTGAATTTTTGCCATCGTGTTCTAGTTAAAAAAAAACACATCAACAACGCATTCGGACGCAGAGAGCACGAAACTCGTTCTTTTGACTAACGTGTGTACCAGCCATAGCGTGTAGACATGTAGGGCTTACATGACTCCTCAGCTCTGAGTATCTCTAACTGGTTCCAGTATTGTATGCGTTGCTGATTATAGAACGGGAATTACTTTAGGGTAAATTTTACTGCAACTTTGTTCCCTTAAACTCTAAAGTTACGTAATTCAAGGCCAAAACAGATGTCAGCTAATATTAATTTCACCCAGTGGGGGCCCGTGGATACTAAATTTGGGGTTGCTGTGCAAATACATTCCAGGATCTTCAGTGGTTGCACCAAAGGGGGCATGGGGGGGGGGGGGCTTGAGTCGCCCAATTATAACCTACCCCAAAAGTTGATGCCACGCATGTAACCTGCATACATGGATGCATGAATTGCAAATCACCTCCACGTCTTACTTTAGCCACTCCATGCAAATTTCATGGTACCGTCACTGAGGAGATGCATAATTTTTTCATACACTGACTGCATGGTTAGCGGCTAATAAACCCCTACTGCAGTGTAGGTAGCCGTCCTCCTCATTATGAATAAATTACAAATGTCTAGTGTAGAGAAGTAATCCCCCCTCCCCTTTTAGTAACCACGAATGATGACTGCGTCAGTCCCTTCAATATGTATCATCTATTCAACGACTTGTCCCGTAGATTTTGCTCGTTAATTTACACCTTTACACCTTTATTTGCACACAAGACAAGCAACAAGTATACAGTCAAAATTATGCATTTAACTATCGACAGCTGATCTGCCGCTCAGTAACGTAAACGTCTTGCCTGTAACTCAAGTCTATTTCGGCGTCATAGAATGGCTGATGAAATTAACCGCTCTAGACTTGACTTGTTGGAAACTTTGGGCAGGTGCGCTAGTTTCGCCCCTTGCAATAATTTTCAGAGTTAACCCTTATGAGTCGTTCGATAATTCAATCAGGCCGACATCAAACGTTGTATTATTGGACTGCTACTAACCGCTTGCAACGACTCAAAGTGGCGAAAAAAACACTCCTGCCTGGAGATCCGGGTCAGTCAAGTCTACAAGGGGCTCATTGTGAACATATCACCATGCACAATTTTTTATAATTGTTTTTTTTTTGTTTCACCTCATAATCATAATATTTTCTTTTAGTTTTGTTATTTTTTTTTACTTTCATGCGTAATTGAAAGTTTGTAAACTTAGTTTATTCGTCCTCTTCGCGCCATAAAGACGAATTAAGTTTGATAGCATTAAAATTTCACTTTCCTTAACATATGACTCCGTTTGTGCCAGTATATTCACGGTGTGTGAGGATGAGAGTTGTAGAATTTAACATCGCACGGTTTTGTGCGTATGAGATGAATACATTTTTGCTCGTGCTACTACTTTCCGTGTAAGGAGACGAGGAAATGAACCGATCAATTAGTGACAGTGTAGAAAACCATGCGGTATTATTTCCTTCCATGTTTTCTGACGCGAACGTCACTCCATGAAATCGCAAGCTCAACTATGAGCGGACCTTCATCTCGCACGTCTTTTAATTTGACTACTTTACAGAGGTTATTTCTATTTCAACTTTCCCTCCATAATCGGGTGCCAGTGGTGCGAGCTGAACGTTTTCTCACAAGTTGAGCGTGCGATCACTTAGGGATTTCCGGCACTGCTCTACCAATACCTTGAGCACAGCTTCGTGTTTATTTCAGTTACACAGTTTCTGCTTTCTCTAACTTCTCTAGTTTGCTATGTAGGTTTGTTGAACGTGAAGAAAATTAGTAATAAAACAAATTTTTCTTCTTTCATTTATTAAAAGGAAACCAAAAATCACACAATAAAACACTTAACTGTCCGCTCCTCCCAAGTGAGTCTGATGGCAGATTGATAAAACCTAGACAAAAATTTTCTCTAGTCAACAAAGCGACATGAAACACTTAGTCACGCACTGTACCATCAGCTCCACAAGCAAGTTTGAGTGGTCATTTCCAATTAAGTACCTACGCACTTGTCTGACAAGTCGACAGAACGCGTTAGACTCTCGCATGAGTCCGTAATTGTGTAAAACTTATTAACGGAGACGCTTGAGTCAACATGAGACTCTTGCAAATCCACAGTGCAGAACTTAAGATTAACTAGCAAGCTTATTAAACACACACACACACACTTGAATACTAAAAAAATAGAAACGTCTATGCACTTAATGCATATCAGCACTATTGTTTTATCATTAACTGAGTTATCCATGCACGATGGATAGCTAATGCTTGTAGAGAGTGGAGGCGCCCAGGAAAGGGGGCTGTAATAAAATGCGGATGGGCTGTACGTTGCTTTGGGAAACATGCATGTTGGTTACTTGGTGGCAATACTAGGAGGGGCTAAACGGTGGCTTGGCTTTCACAGGGAAGGCTTGAGGTGCCCTTCGGTGTCGCCACTTCTATTACAGAGTATTTCATAAAGTGCGCAAGCAACAAGAGATAAAGTTTTCAACCTGAAGGAAGTTCCATAGGCGCTACCATACAAGCCTACTAAGAATCTAACCTTAGGCTCTGCGCAATTCAACAAAAACACACAAACTGCCATATTCCTAGCATGCTTACCTTATTGAAAGGTTGATTCCTATTGAAAATATTAGAAAAAATATCAGATAGTATCCGAAATTTATGGCTAACGTATATACTTTTAGACATCGGATCAACACCTATATTATTTTCAATATTGTAATGAAAATAAGGCATTTATAAAATAAACGTCCCATTAGATAAGCCAAAGTTCCCATACTTAATGTTAGTCCACATGAAAATAAATGAGTGTATCAACACTAATCAGATATTCACTAGCATCTATCCGTCCTTGAGAGACAGTTACAACCATGTCGCAATCACAAATTTTGCGTTGCTGCAAGCTGAAAGCAAACGAATAGAGGCTAGTTCTTATGGGACTAACTCTGTTTAGAAATGAATAAATCTTTAACGTCTCAGGGAAATTATGGATAGTGTGCGTAGTAGAAACTGAAGCAGGGTGTGCCCATGGCTCCACTATGATGAGGTGGCGTGAGCAGCGTAGTCCGGGCGTGATGATCAGCCGGGTGTAGGTCGGTGAGTTGTGGTGAAGAAATTGCCATAAGTCGGGCGAGTACACCAGCATTCTGAATCCAACTTGAGTTTCTCTGCAAAGTAAGAAAAAAAGAAACATTATTTCAAGATAAAAATGCAATATTTTGACTTTTGAGTGCATGAATCGGCTGCAGCATCTGTAGATATCAAACAAAGTTCGCAGAGAAGCTTATACCATCATATGAAGCGAAAAGAGTGTATGCACACTATTATTACCGATTCGAAGACTTATACAACGCTGAACGGGTTGCCCCAAAATTTACAGATATATTACTACTAACTAAACGCGTCGACTAGCAAATAAAATTTAACGTTTCGGGACGGACAAATCCCATCTTCAGAAAAAACCTACAGAATCTATCTAAAATTAATGTTTATTTATTCAATCGTAGTTAGGGGAGCATAGGTGTGGTCGGGATTAGGTCTAAAAGGCAAATGAGCGGAGCTGCGTGGAGAGGCTGGATGTCAGCTCTTGTACAGTCGGCTGATGCGATGTGATTTTAATAGTCTAGATTGAATCACTTTGATATTTTACTATGTACATATCTATTGTATTTCAAATGTGACAGTATTTTACAGTATTTATAATTTTCTAGCGGGATCCATGGAAATTCCACGATTGAATAAAGTCTAAACCTTTCAAAATGAACGAGACTACCCCCCTCCCCCCCCGCGACCGTTACGCTTATGCAATTAACCCGAATTTAACCTAATGCAGCTCTTCTAACGTAACAAACCCCATCAAAGTTAACGCTCGTCACTTATCCCTGACAAACTCTTTCCAACTCAATAATGTCTGTCAACCCTAACATAATAATTAAACTGTCTACTGTAACGTAACCCCTGGAAGTTCCACGATTAGTTAATATTCTCACTTTGTAAAATGTAGCAATCCTAAGCTACGCTATTAGAACTCATTTGACCGAGCGCCGCTGTGCTGACCTAACCTATCCCGTAAATAATGCCAGTCAGAGGGCCCAGCCGTCGAAAATGACGGCAGTAATTTTGTGATTACGTATTTATTGTTCCGGTTCCTAGTATAGATTTTGCTGTAAAATAGGTCTCATCCCCCCAGGAGTGATCTTCCATTATTGAAACGCCAAGTTGTACAGCCATGAGTTTTGCGAGAGCAAAATTCCCCCCCCCCCTGCAAGATAAGGCGTGAATATCAGCTTACAAGTGGGCAACCGTTGATCAGCACCAATAAAATATAGTTCAGTCAAAAGAATTCACCGGAAATGCTCAGTACCGCATACTGGATACCAACCTATCGTTGAATCTCAAGCGTTGATATTTGGCTACAATGTAAATTCCGTACAAAAAAAAAAAAAAAATAGTCAGCTCAGCGCGAAGTTTCAGCTGCATCTAAGAGTTTCAGTTAAAGGAAGCATTAGTGAATTGGATTACGTACGAAAGGAACAAAAACTCCAATCAAGATTGAATTTCTTCAACTGCAAAAAAAAATATCATTTAAAAAATAGCTACATAGCTTCTGCCTGACAGGATCAAAAACTCTATCAAATATATTACGCTCCACGAATCCCGTCTAACGAAACATGAGAACGTTTCTCCGCACGCTGGCATGCGTGCACCTGAAAGCTGTTCAAATTCCCCAGAACAGCAGCAATGTTCTTCAGTGATATCTCAGACCCGTATTATCCTAATTACACCTATCTAATGCTGAAGGAACCTGTGCAGTTTCAACAGAAAAGAAGACTTGAATTATGATGTCTCTGGAACCGCTTCATGCATAGAAAGGTTGACAAATGTCTCAAGTCAGGCAGTGCATCTTCTACCTAAGACCTGCCTATAGTTAGCCGCTAAAATTTGAACTTGACTCCTTCTCCTATTCTCTTGCAGCGTAACCTATCATCATATCTGGCTGGCCTTATTAAAAACGTCGAGGGCCACAATCAAAGCGAATATAATATACCGTGAAAGCAATGAAAAACGGTAAATAAGATACGAGTCGAATGGTCTTTACGTGTTTGTTTTGAAATTTACTGAAATTTTTTCAAAAAGTGCTAAAGAAGACAGCAATGGTTGAACTTTGTTCTAGCGAAAATCAGAGCTTCTTACAAGTTGAAATTTCCTCTTACCCTATACTGAAAAGCGTAATGTACAGACACATGGACGTACTGACGGATGGACCCTCAAGCAGAATTATAATATAGATCATTTCATTATAGAGTTTTTGAATTATCCAAAAATTTACCTTGCATTTGTGGTAAAAAAAACTCTAAAACTTCACGAAGAATGCAGAGTAAAATTAAGGAAAGTTTAAAAAAGAACTTTGATTTGTATGAGTTTCCATAAAACTTCTCTCCTATCTTTCTGCTTGATGAGACATTTCTTATCTGATTAATTTAAGCGACCGGTTTCCGGGGATGCATGGATGCATTGAAGTTTTAGACCTGAAACAATTTATTGATGCATCTTTTTAGGGCAATTTCTCAGCACGTAAAAAGTTTTTTATTGTGACTGTGACTAGAGGAAAGTTACTTATCTATATATTAATACACTAGTATCTACGTACGTATCTGCCTACCTAACTTTTGTGTCACGCTCTTCATCACTAATAGATAGACGAAAATTAGAAATTTGACTTCAAAAGGGAATCATTTCATCCGTATCTATCTACCTACCTACTTCTTTTCATTTTTTCGCAACGTTCTATTCACTTTACTGGCAGCAGATGACATTTCTAATATATAGCCAGTTGCGTAGCCATGATTCGGCACGGGCAAACAGAAAGGGTAGCGATGGGATTTTTTGCTCTGAAGTTTTTTAAAGCGATTGCGCTGCCGTGAAAACATCCACCTCTACAGTCTAGAGTGAGATGCCTGAACTACCACAATGACATCTTGAGCACAGAAAATGACCCTGTTGCGAGTGGAGAAATTGACCGAATCTGTTTTCTTTTAGCTACTATATATGTAGCAATCACAGTCAACAAAGCAGAAAAATTACGGGCTACTGATCAGTTTCTACGGGTTCCCAAATAATGAGAAAAAATCGAAACACCGAATAAAAAGTGGAAAGTGTAACCTTATGGAGGGCTATATTATCTTTAAACTGAGGGAAACAGAGCTAAGAAAGGCGTGCAAATACGTACTGTAAGAGATTTTTGCAAGCTGCACCGTCGTATTTATATGTCTTTATCAAACACAAGTGCTAATTCCCTGGTGATTGAACAATTAGGTGATTCAGTGGTGAAATCTAAATACTAGGAAAAGTTAGCCGAGACGTAAGGTAGACGGACCGGGACTGCATGAGGATAGCCTGGGTTAAGCGGCGGACGTTAGTTCAGACGGGGGGGTTTAGATACGTGCGCTAAATAAGGTAATTGAAAATATTCACTACACGGGTGCAGTTAGTGTTCTATAAAGTAGTTGAATTGACAGCTTTCGCCTAATTTTAACATATGAATTCAACGTTTATCTATGAAAAGATCTAGCTTATAGGATTAAAGAGGCATTAATTAGAGAGCGTCAATGTATACGGCAGCGCTATGAGAACCTGAAAAAACTCATACTTACTACTGAAGCTTTTCCTTATTCACAGCAGTTTTCGGTTTTATCCCAAAAATATGAAACAGTTGGTTGATTTCTGCTTCCTGTAGCAAAACCTCTTCTCTATGAATAATATCGCGTATGATTACGTCCTTCTTTTCTGGTCGAACTTTTCTGAAGCGGAACTCATCAAAAAGCGAAAAATCTTCTACGTCGGATTGGAGGCCGTTGACGAGATATTTCTTGGGGATGAGGATCATATTGAGGCTGGGATCGGTTGTAACAAGGGCGGTGGTTTTCGAAATGGAAACTTTCAGGATCTTCTTTTCCAAAATTGCTATCTTGGCCCTGTGACTTAGTTCTGCTTGAAAGTAGATTTCTTCTACTGGGATCAGCTCCATTGTGACAGCGTAGCTTGAGAGGAGAACGAGAATGGTTATGGGCAGGAGCTCCAAGACGTACTGTGGTTGAAGCTCTACTGGCCTTTATATACCGCACCAGCGTGTACAAGTAGGCGGGAGGTTAACGATAGACANTTTCTTCTACTGGGATCAGATCCATCGTGACAGCGTAGCTTGAGAGGAGAACGAGAATGGTTATGGGCAGGAGCTCCAAGACGTACTGTGGTTGAAGCTCTACTGGCCTTTATATACCGCACCAGCGTGTACAAGTAGGCGGGAAGTTAACGATAGACATCATTATTAGGCCTGAATCTGACCAATTTTAGGGGGTTGAGTTCTTACCATTCCCGTCCCTCTCCCCCCCCCCCGCAAAAAAAAAAAAAAAACACTGTGGTCTAAGCTTTTCTGGAACAAAAAATTTCGGAGCTCGGTAAGTTAAGGAACACAGTATTTATTGGCTGCAGAGTTAGCTAACCGGAAGTTGATAATGAAACCTGTCTATTTTAACTGTACCAGTATAATGTACCTAGTGGCTGCTAGTGATGGCATAAAATAGTATTTGATTGATAGCATATGCGGTGAAGTGACAGCGGCTCTGCTTCGCACCAAAGAAGATCCGGTTGCGCTACCGTCGTTCACGACCAATTTGTGTGCGTGTTTGTGCACGCAGATCATGTGCGTGTGATCGGCGTTCAAATTAACGCGCCGCGCAGCTCGCTGTATCGCTGATTAAGTTAGGTTACGTTAGATTAGGCAAGGTTAGGTTAGGTTAGGTAAGGTTAGGTAACGTTAGGTGACGTTAGGTAACGTTAGGTGACGTTAGGTAACGTTAGGTAAGGTTAAGTAAGGTTAGAAAGGTTAGGTTAGGTTAGGTTAGGTTAGAAAGTTAGGTAAAAGGTTAGCTTAGGAAAGAGTAGGTTAGGTTAGGCTAGGTTTGGTTTGCCTAGGTAGTGTTTATTTTAGTGGAGAGCTTACGTGAACGCAAAGTGGTCGTGAACGACGGTAGTGCTGCCGGGTATGTGACCTGGGACCCATGGGATGTACAGTAGAGCTCTGCTTATTACGCCGGTACTTACCTACTGTTATATTGCTTATGGTGTATGTCGATCATCGCAGTTGTGGACTAGTGACATTCATGCATGTAAGGTTCAGTCCACAAACGTTAGCAATTTAGATTTTTAATAGGCGTCTTATTTCAACAATATATAGTTAATGCCTCTGTAAACGTCGCAGTCGAATTAACTAGCGTTCTTATTAATTTATTATTTATTATTATTACTATTATTATTTATTTATGCAGCGCACATTTACTGCAAGAGAAGGTTTATTGTCTAGTGGTGTGATCATTTGCCATCCTATTTATCAATACCAAAATTTGATCACTCATGCCTCCTAACATTCATGACAATTCTTGTGATTTTGCTGACGTTCCACCCATCTATAGCTTTTTCATTCATGTTCTGGCAAGCATCAAAACAAAAATATCGTCAAAAACACAATGGATTGACAGATCATCTCTAACATTTGGTGATTCTGTGGGTTCGAAGATATTTAATTCTAGCAGCTCCTGTAAATTTGATGAATATTCGTTCATAATTATTTTGGGTTATATCGCTGACACACCTACAAAGCGACTGACAAACGCAGCAAAAACATAACGTTTTGGCGGACATTTATATCAGCGTGCATGAGAGCATTAAGAAACGCTCCAAATATAGTCATTTTAACGGTTGCAGAGTAAGAAGTGCATTTAATTTTAATATAAATAAGGATTTCCACTCTGGTCATCTAATGCAAGTTGGTCAAATTTTCCTGTTAGTTTTCATGAGAACGAAGGAGAATCGCCAAATTCTTCAACCGGGCTAACTGATCCTGTATAGATTGTTTTACAAGTATATATGACACAGAGGATAAAATATACAAATGAAGAGGTTGTGTTTAAAGCAACAAATCGTTCGCTATAGATTTTACTTTTTAACTTTTCTCTATTTGCATGATTTATGTTACGCAATGGTCGTTGTTTCTTCTATCTAGCACTTCACCGATGCTTGTTTCGACATGCCGACGAGTCATCTTGAGAAGCTAAGGTCCGGTGTTGGCGGAGGGGGTGTGGGGGTTGGGGGGCAGCAAGGCCGTGGCTCCTTACATTCAAAGGAAGGAAGGAGCGGTAATATCTCCGCTTCCACCAGCAGCTTCTCACTGTAACTACGAGAACGTTCGAAAATGAATGACACAAACAACGCATTCCTAATGTCACTGTCTGGATGAAAAACATTTTTCTTAGGGGACAGCTCGAGACGCTGTTTCTTTTTTATTAAACTGCATCACTTACACGTTGCCACGAGCTTTCACATTAAAGCAACAGATTAGTTGCTAGTTTGAACTTTATTTACAGTGCACTTTGTAAATGTATTGGTGAACCTGTTGTGTTATTAATAAAAGTTATTATTAATGGCTACCAGTTAAATGATACAAACAAACAGTAAACAACTTTACTAAATATCGACATGGAGATGGTAGAATTGCATTGAACATAGGCTGACACAGCCAACGCCACCTAGATAATCTAGGTGGCCTTGACACAGCCCACGACTAAAGTTGAATTAGCTGCTAAAGGTAATTCAAGGTATCAGCATACTCGTTATACTCCATTACGGCTCAGTGTTTGGTTCCTGTTTGGCAACAGTATGCGCTGCCCTCAGCTATACATACTGGACAGTTTGTTGCTACGGTCATTACGAGCCATAAATACCAGAGAATTAGGTGATTTCTTTTATCATGATTTTGGAGACTGATCGCGATTTCATTGTTAAGTTTTTCAGGTAGTCAGTAAAATTACCAGTAAATATCTCACTCGCACTATTTGACTTCAGTAAATTCATAAGCCTGGACAATATGACATAATTGGCCAAACGTAGGTTTCCAATGGTCTTTTACCTGAAGTTTAACTAAAGTGAGTTTAAATTACTGAGCCACAGTACATACGGTAGCAGTAGCTACAAAACAGCTGACACTTGACCTCTCAGAACTGAGGAGCTTCCGCCTTTTCTTCCTCTATATTCTGGTTTATCACAAATATCATCCGTAATTTTGTGATCTTGATAAGAGAAGTTG
This sequence comes from Parhyale hawaiensis, assembly GCA_001587735.2. Taxonomy (NCBI): domain Eukaryota; kingdom Metazoa; phylum Arthropoda; class Malacostraca; order Amphipoda; family Hyalidae; genus Parhyale; species Parhyale hawaiensis. The sequence goes on from LQNS02278074.1 coordinate 8,383,874, forward strand.
TTTACCTGAGTCAGCTCTACGTATGGTTGTGTGACTTTATCGTGAACGGGTTTCTTTTTTGTTTCTATGTATAGTCTACACGCAGACAATTTTAATAATCTTATATTCAATTCAGAGTATGCTGGCTCCCGCGACACAAAATAAAGAAGTTTTTGCAGCCCACTAGAATAAGGAGAGGCGAGGGCCACGTCATCAGCAAAGTTGAACGCATTCACTGATACACGGGATACGCCACCACTTGGGGCAATATGACTGTACGCTCCTCTACCGCCTCTAAGCGTTTTACCTGGGATTACGCCAATCAGATGTAATAGTAATAAGTCATATAATTTCCACGCGGGGAGAAGTAAGTGTGCTTACTTTCCTTCAATGGAACAAGCTGTCATATTAAAAGGAAGCATATATTTCTCCATCTGAGAGGGTATGCGTGTGGTAGTACTATTCAAGTGCTAGTTCGGTAGATTAGTTTTTATTGTGTGATGGCACTCTGTCTTGCTGTAATATTACAGCTGATGGCTCACAGCTGTAATATTATTTAGCAAATAATGTACATGCCGTTATATGATAAAAGCTGTTATAACATTATTACGAAGCCTGCTGCAGACGAAAGCCCTTTGTTCCGTGTTTTCACTTCACCGCGTCGGAATACTTCGTTGTGTCCAAGCTAGCGCAACTGCGTATGTACTAAAAGTTTCAATAAAATATTAGCCGTCAAGTCTTCTGCTCGTCAAGTGCCGCTAGCACAGTGCCCCGTGTCTTTAGAAATCCTAGGTAAATGGCGACTCAAAAATCAGTGCACTTTTTTATTGTTTATGTATACGCAGCAACGCTGTGAAGTGAAAACATAGGACGAAAGACTATCGTGTGCATCGGGCTTAAGAATACATCCCGTCCATGGAGAAATGAATGATTTTACTTACGGTACTTCATCGAAATGTGTCATGAGTCGACACAAACTACAGGAATAGAAGAAAAAAAATGTTAAATATGTTTTTCTAATGTATTTTCTCCGAATAAAAATTTTGAGCAGAACATTATATTTTTCAACTTTACCGTTTTTTTTTGAGAAAACGGCCAGGGTTATATTGAAGAAGCAGAAAGCTGTGAGATGTCTTAATTACTGATCGAGGACCGTCACGCTAGCCTATGGGGCCAGCAAACGTAGCCTCTGTGGTGAACTCAGTGTCTGTAGCTCTGGTTTAGATATGCGTTTTCTTCACAAAATTGTGTTTAGTGCACCTTCTGTGCATGCGATTAATGATACGTGTAGTGCACCCAGTTGGGGGAGTAAATATAAATATAAAGAGCACTTATGTAGGTTAGATTAGATAACTGGTAGTATAACCTACAGATCAACAGGCACATTTCTGGTGAGCGGTAGGGCATTATGCTCCGGCTCTCTCTCAGCTGTTGTCATTATATGCTTTACCAGGAGTAAAGAAGCTGAAACAAAAGTGACTGCGAGACAACTTCACACCAACAACGATCATCAGCACGGTAAGTTTTTGTCACTTACGGTTCTCTTTATTAGTTTTCATTGATATACGAATAATGACGGTGAATGTATGTATTTAATGTTAGTGAACCTGTCAGAAAAAAGTTATCGCCTGCCAAAGTGTTTTGTGCTTGTCTGAGATTGTCTCTTAAAGACTAAGACTAAAAATGATATTTGCTACTAATATTCAAATAACTAATGGTTGTATATAATGCTGAGTATGTATATTGCTGTGTAAGCACATATGTGCAATGCACGTATGATAAAAAGATGGTGAAAGCAATCATAATACATATAATGATAGCAGATCACAATGCCCTAGCGACGATTACACAACCTCACTTTTGGGGTGGTATGAGACGCTTCAACAGGTGAAATAATCCTCCAATGGGATTTGGCATGTGAGAGTGTACGACACCTAATGCCCTACATGAACGTGGCGCAGCCTCAGAGTGTACCTAAGCCAATACTTGGTCCTAACCATCAGGATTTACTGATGGATTAATGGCTCTATATGTCACTACACCTCATTTGACACTAGCTACTTTGATGTCAGAGACGAAATACGCACAGAAATTATCATATTCGTCATATTCCTAGCAACTATAGACCACTTAGTATTCTTCCCATGCTGTCAAAACTTCTCGAAAAAGTTGTGGCAGAGCAGCTTGCAAGATATCTCGATCAATCCCGCCTGCTTCACAAAAATCAATACGCATACAGGGCTCATACTAACACTCAAGATGCCCTTCTCAATATTCTTGAATCAGCTTACAAAAATATCGATCAAAGACAACCCACTCTGCTGATGATGCTAGATTTATCAAAAGCTTTTGATAGTGTTCACCACGGCATGTTG
>LQNS02278074.1:8547225-8563903 GCA_001587735.2 Parhyale hawaiensis
GGGCTACCGAGCGCCGACTGCAGTGGCCTGCGCAGCCCCATGGGTGTTTTTGGCTGAGCAGTCATTTCTGCCATAAGTTCGGATCTACTGCCGTCAGCGACCCAAATCTGCGCAGCTCCTGCCTCGAAGTTCAATTGGGAAGCTGGTTCCAAAGAAATTTTTACATTGAAAAATGCAAACAATTGACCAATTCATAGCAGTCTGGAGCTGAATTAACATTATTAGCAGCTTCAACTTGGTGTGTATCACTAACATGAATATTTATTATACAGGCTTNAAGCTGGTTCCAAAGAAATTTTTACATTGAAAAATGCAAACAATTGACCAATTCATAGCAGTCTGGAGCTGAATTAACATTATTAGCAGCTTCAACTTGGTGTGTATCACTAACATGAATATTTATTATACAGGCTTACCTTACACTGAACTTAGTTTATCAAGTGTATGCAATAGATGCTATCGCAAAGTCGAGTTATCTATAATAAAATATAGTGATTTTTAGCACCTCTTCGTTAGGTCACAGAGTACTGAAGAGTTGGACGGGATTGTTGCAGGCTACGGCCATGCATGCACTATGATGATTGAATGATATTTTATAGCAACTGCAGAGGCTTAAATTTAATCAAACCCTGAAAAGCTTGTATTTTCGAATTGATGATTTCATCCACGACGAATGTTCCTTTAGTAAAATTATACTGACCGATTTGTAGGAAATTTAAAAAAAAATATTAACGTGAATGTAGCCTATATGTATTTTGTGTAAAATTAATGAAATTGATGCTTAAGATTTTTCGTTGTGCCAATGCAAAAGTTCATTAGTTTTTTTTTTCAAATTATCTTTCACAGGTTGCTTAAAAGCAAGGAAAAAATAGTTACTTATTGACCGATATACCAAAGCACATATGCAGAGAAAGCAGCCCGATCAATGAGTAATTAGAAGGTGCAAGTTCAAACAAAACAAAATTCTACGCGTAAAGTGAAAGGTGAAATTTACCAAGGAGCATGCATTACGCACATCTAAAATTCCCACTCTTCCATGAAAACATTGCTTCACAATAAAATTTACCAGAACTCTGCAACTGAAAGTGTATAAAAAATTGGCGTAGATGAGTGATAACTTACAAAAAATATTTAAGGCTTGGAACGATGACAACAACAACAACGGATAAACTTATTTTCAAGGAGTTCTCGCAATAGTATTCGCAGAATAGATGCTCTTGGCGGTAGAAAATAACTCACTTTGGCTGCGTACCGTTCGATGAATTAATATATATTCTATGCATACTCCGTGAATACTTCGTCCTCATAGAGAGCAATTATTATCATTTTTAGTAAACTGTATCTACGCTAGTAATTGTTTTCCTAGAATACCGAGCTGCTCATCATCTAGAAAAGATAATTCAAATTTTCTTCTTTTAGAGTGCTATGACCGAATTTTTTAGGCTATAGCTTACAAGTTCGAAATTCTCTTAGGAATATTGAACAATGATTGTAATCTCTGCCTTCACTACTGCAAAAGAGGAAAGTTTTCATTCGAATATTGCCCAGTGATTGAAATCTTTGCCCTAGTACTCTGAATTTTTTTCGCCGAATATTCGGCAATGATAACGAACTTTGCTGCGTAGTTACTTTGATAATAAAAAAGGAACAAGATGAGTTCTAATAAAAGTTTTTTAATCCGTGACTTGCTCGGTGACGTGCTCCTCCATACGTGTGAGAGACTCCAAACGCCGCTCGATCAACGTGCCGACACCCGAAAGGACAGTCCGTCCGACACCGAGGAATCTCTCTTCAAACAGGAACCCTCTTCCACAGAGAAAGAAATTCTCGACACGTCCAATACCTCAAGTAAATCTCCGCCAGGTAAGATTATTTAATGTATACTACTACTACTATTACTACTACTACTACTACTACTATTACTACTACTGTTACTACTACTACTATAGGAAATTTTATGCTGAACTTCTCCGCCAGGTGACACTGAGAGCTTAAAACTACAGCAAATTTACTCTGAAAATTTCCACTAGGTGAGATTATTTGTTTAGCTGTTTACATCGGGTGTCCCCTTCCGGCTGTGGTCGACTCTACCTGCATAGAACAACTTCAACAGATAGGACTACGCTGCCGTGACTATGACTACTACCTACTTTGAACATTCGGTCGTCGTATACTAACAATCCTAAAATATCATTCTTTGCGATTGAAAAATCGTTCAGAATTGCAAGGGATTTTTGAAACGTCACAATTGGCGCTAGTCGAAGCCAAAAGCTACAGCGGTGGCTGAGTTTTTCAAGCTTTTTACACGTCGCTCCTACGATAGCTAGTATAGTGTATACGGTGCGCCAATGACCGGAGGAGGTAGACGCGCCTCGCCTCTTAAGGTAAGGTGCTGGGAAAGTTCGCCCGACGATCGCATATCTGCGGTTTTACACCGTCGAATAGTTCTGTATAGTATTGTACATCGGTGGCACAGCCTACCTAGTTTCCCATAAGCTTACCGACGCTCAAACTCCATGTGAACCACAATTCCTTTCCCATTATGCCCTGACCCTAAAGTACATAGCTACTACGCAAGACTTATGTATGTTGCTGAGCAGGTACCTAAGTCGGTGGACGCGGTCAGAAGGTGCGTCTTAAAAACTATTGTTTTCCCAGACGGATGAATGAGGATCGGCAAAGCTGCAGTGTATCTCACCAGGGAAGGCACTGCGCTGTGGCGCGCACAGCAGGTCTCGAGTCACAGATTTACCAATTGAGGCTCGGGCAAGTAACTATGAGGCCTACCTGTACTCGTGTAGGTTTGATGGCGCGCCGATTAGATAGTTGAGGCATTCTAGCTGAACCGACTTTAACCCGACCTTGCCCAATCTAACCTAACCTATCATTACACACAGGTTACAGTATAAGCAATTGTCATGGCACGCTACGTTATGGGCATATTCAATATGGCGCCGAAATTAACTACACGAAGCTAATCTTATCCAAAACTGCAGACAGGTGTGCTGACTTTGACCCGTCGAACTGAGCTGCAATCATTAACCTTTAGTTAATCGGTTACGCTTGAGATTTACAGCAAGTCAATCCGGCGAAGGCAAAGCTTCTGAATAGAGTTTCGGACCAGGTAAATTTCGAAGGCTTAATTTTAGTGCCAAATGGAATACACCATGTATCAAAGATCAAGGCTTGATATAAGTTACAAAGCGATAGGTTATAGCTTGTATTCGATTACGTTACTCTAACTCATTGAGAAAATAGATTTCGATTTCACATTTAACTGCGTCAGGATAAGCTAAGTTCGCTTATGTTAGCTTAACTAAGGTATGGCTAGCCTGCCAAAGTTGAATCAGGTTTACTAAGTGTTTATTGCCTGGATAGGTTGCGTACATAACGCCACCTGGACTTCATCTGAAAAATTTCTTAGGTACCTATAGAACACTCGCCTGTGAAAGGCTGTAGGACTGTGGCGTTCACTATACAGAAATTGTGTTAAGACGAGATACGCTCTTGAGACGACTGCTTCCGTTCCTGAATATCGCTATGAGAAATGATATACTGGAAAAATATAAAAATTCGCGCGGCGCGAACCTCCGTACGTTAAGCTGCACGGCGCGCGTACCGTTGACAACGAAAATTTCACAATGGTCCAAAATCCGGTATTTTATCGGGGTCGTTACTAAAAATTCAGTAATCGGCTGCTCGTGATGCCCAAAAGTTTTTGTAAATTTTATGAGGTATGTTCGAAAGTTTTGAGTTATATTGTTGACAAAAAAGTACCAGAAAGACAAAGAAATGGTATACGGATAAACACCAAAAGGTAATCAACTGCTTCTTCTGACATACTAAACAGTTCCTGTCAGTTTCCTGCTGCTCCATTTATAACTTTTTGATGTTGCTGACGAACAAATAAACACAACAACAATCTCCATGGTGGAGGTAACTATAGTCTAATTGAAATTTTTCATATCCGATGTTCCAGCACGGGAAACGTTTATTTCAATTTCGGAAGCAAAGTTGAGTTAATAATATTCCGGAATACAAAAATATGCTTCAGTTTCCGCCAGCAAGCACACGTAATTTCTCAGGTGTCATCAAAACCAGCAAAAATTGAATTGCCATGCACTGCCTTCGGTGTTTTCGTATGTTGCGCTGCAATTAATCATGTTTTAATAAATGAGAAAATAATTTAGTGGAGAAGCTACTTAATCCACAGTATAATAAAGATTGATATTTACACAGTACATGTGTTTATTTATGTAGGTATAAGTTATTTGGTGTGTTTGTTTGTTTATCTGTCTATTTTCTGTTACACTTCAAGAGAATAGATATATAGGTGAAAATTAGGGAGTGGTTATAAGGCTGCGGCCGTCCTGTCATGCTTTTTTGATAACGAAGGCGGAGAATGAATCCGGTTGTAAATTATGGCAACCCATACACGATGATCTTATAGTTGAATGCGCATCTTTCTTTGTCAACGCTGATGTCTAAGTACATATACAGCTTCTATATAGTGCTCTCATTTACAGTGATTTTTATTCTTTTCTGAGCCTTCTTACGCTCAAATTCAGCTGCTCTGAGTTCGAGCTCAATCTCTAATGTGAGTACATGATTAAAGGTGCAAAGGGTGAAATACTCTACTGAAGAGGTTCACAAACTGGGGTGCATGGTACCCCATATATGGGTGCGAGAGGACCTCTTCAGCGGGGCGAAATACCTACTGTTTTGTTTCTCTGTCATTCAGAAATGAAGTTGAATTTGTGGCACATAATAAGTAGATATAAATTAATTTCATGTGTCATCATCATATGGGTAGGTACTTCAATTTGTAGGGGGTGCGAGAAGGAGGTAAGAAGAGTTCTCTATGGGTCCCAGGCAGAGAAAATTTGGGGTACCACTGCTCTACAGGGTAGCGCATGGAGACTTATGAAGAACACGAGGATTTCTTGTCAACAAATAGGTTTTTCTAATTTGATATCCTCCTTTGACGAAACAGCTTTTGCGCGTGAGCAAAAACTCCAACTTATATGATATCATCGAGTGTATTGAACACCCAGCCCAATTTGTATTATGAGTGATGCTCGACTGCGGGCTCATTCAATAAAGAATTGCTTTTTAGCGTATCATCAAAGGACAGTTCTGCGTTGTCTTTCAAAATTTAGGCCTACATTGCTAATTCTTTATGTTTTTTTTTTTTTTTTCAAATTGAAACGTGAAGTGGATCCTAAAAATCAAAATTGTAACAAAATTATGATCGACGGAGAAGTATCATCACATTCTCTTTGCCGTCATTTTTGATGGCCGGGTGCCCTAATAAATAAATAAAAGTGAAAAAATCATAGAAGCTCATAGAAACAGAGGCATCATATTCTATTCTTATAGGTGCTGCTTGACATTTTAATCCATGAGTTATGCCGCTGCAGACAAATACTTAAAATTAATTTGTGAGGCTATTTTATTTTGAAACGTGCAAAGAAAGTCAAGCTAGCGATATGCTTGTCTTGTATCTGGGTAACAATTTTACTGTATTGAAATTTGAGTTAATTAGAATGTGCTCCATAAGAAAAATTCTGCGAAGTACCGTACTTTCTTATACTTTTTCCCGTTTTTTTTTATTATGATGTAGTTACAAAGAAAAACGAGGAATTCAACAGTCAAAACTATTCGTTTCCATGAAATTTCTCCACGTTTCTAATTGTTATGGTGATGTAAAAATTACAGCTAATGAACTGATGTACGAATCAGCAGCTGCAGTTGATAGTTTGCTTTAGTTAATTGAGCAGTTACACTGACTGACAACTTCACTAATTTTGTTTCTATTTCATATTCAAATATTAGGTGACATGAAGCGAGAGTGACATGTATATGCAGGGACAACTTCGCCGCGTTTCTTTGGCATTAATTAAGGCAGGCAGAAGAAAAAGAAGCCAGTGAGCTACAGGAGGAGGAGGTTAGCTACGTAGGAATATCAAAGCAGAAATGAACAAGAGGGTCGTGCTTGAGTGGCCGGAGCAAGAATGGCTGTAATGAGTGGCAATCAGAGCACGAGTGGCGCTCTCTACCGAGGGCAATTCTCCGCGCTAGAGCTCTACGGGGCCGGTCTACTCTCTTCTCTCCGCTTCTTCTCTTTTTTACAACGCTCGCTACTTGCCCTTTCATTTATCACTTTCCTCGTCTTTTATTCTTATAAGTTTGATGCCGCTTCTTCTCTCCTTGCATTGCCTTCCGATTTTTTCTTCCTCTAGTCGCATTATGACATCTCTCCAGGTTATCGCATTCCGGTTTGACATATTCTGTAGTTTTCTACATAAATTTACTTTCTCTTTCCAGTATCTGTGATTTTATCGTTGGTAGCACCGGAAGCTTAAAGATCATATTTTTTACAAGTTTGTCTGTGTTATTTTCCGACATTAGATAATAAAGCGGATCCTTAGCTTTTACCGGTCTGAATTATTTTCTTCCGGATTGCATGATTTGTTCAATCCCATATTAACGACCGGTCTCCTTTATTTCTGATCTACAGCATTGTTTGCGTACCATTGGATAGTATCTTTCGCTCAGTTCACACACATAGTTCGCCTGCCTGGCATTTAGTAAAAAGTTGGATTCCAACTCTGCTCTGGTTCATGATATTCAACATGGTATAACACGATTGAGTAGCGTATGGTATAACATATCTCAGTATCGCTAACATAAATCTTTTCCTAGATTTCAAGTGATAAGTTGAATCATCAACTCTGCTCTCTTTCTTCCCTGATTTTCAGCTCTTGCATAGATTAATACGTCCTGCTGTTTTTCAACTCCATGTTTCTCGGTCGTTTTCCTGATCATTGGTAAGAAGTTGAATAGTTGAATCTGTAATGTTCCTCTCACTCGATGTTCTCCAACGTTCAACATCGGTAGCACGTGTGTTTACCGTAAGGTATAATGTAGTTCAATCTTCATCAACATCATTACTTCTCAGTCATTTTCTCTGATTCAAAACTTTTTCATAAAGTGATATACCTCTCTCGTAAGAATAACGCAATGTGCAATATATACTTATATCCAACGGGATGAGACAAAGTTAACTTAAGAGTGGAATCCTCAACTTAGCTCTATTTCCTTCTTGCCATTCAACATCGGGAACACATTTGTGCTTCATACAATAATATCCTTTAGTCTTTTCACCAACATCGATACTTTTCAATCACTTGCTCTGAGTTTAACAGAAAAGGTGGATCCCAACTCGGCTGTCAATCCCTTCCATTCTGCAGTTCCCAGCTCGAGGCAGCTGTCTCGCCCCTGTCGTGCGGCGAGTGCGGCCGCAGATGATAGAGTTGATGACTGGAATTAGCCGTCCGGTGACAAGGGGATACAATCAAGCCCTGTGTGGGGTGTGTGCTGTGTGGTGACATCTCTCTGGGTGAGTGTCTTTATCTCTCCCATCTCCGACACACAGGGGTGACCTGGAGTGGTCGTACCGGCTCGTGCGCAATGTTCTCGCGGTCACACTGACACCCATGGAGATGGTACAATAGCTTATGACTAAAAGTTAAATTAGATACATACAGAAAGCCATTGGAAATATCAGATGATGCTGCACTACGTTGCGTGTGGCTCATTGTTTTACTTCTGTTTGGTAAGAGCATGCGCTGCCATTGGACAGTTTGCAGCCAGGGCCATTACCACAAGTGTGGCGAGCGAAGCGGCCATGAAATATCGTTAATCGTAACAGAACTCGGACGCCTCTTCAGCACATACAACAGTGACACTTGAGAGTGATGGGTTGTGGTACGGCTAACAAACAGTACTCCAGTGCCTCTTTATCTCGTACCAAATGACGGTGTCTTTAAGTGATTTGTTAGGAAGGAGCATGAAACATTGCGGTTCCTTTTGTCTGTCGCGGCGAACAGAAGCATGAAATATTTTGCCAGAACTCATACCTCGGCTTTCTTTCTGTCAGTGACAGGAAGGTTGTAGGACAGTTGATAATAGAATCGCGAAACATCGAGCCACAGCCCACGGTGGGCCATGTTCCACCTGCTGGGACAGGTGAGAAGAGTAGATCCTAGAAGCATGAAGTATGCCAGAGCTGACGCTCCGCAGTCTACCACTCCTCAAGCTGATTTAAAAAGTCCCCGAGATGCATGAAGCAGCATGCATGGTGTCTCTTGAGAGGCTTCGTTCGGTATTTACTTCTGAGACCCAAATGTACTGTATGATAATAATACGTTGACCCATAAATTGATGCGCTTGATGTATAGGTAGATTCATGAATAAAGAGACTGTCTTTACCACAATGTTCACAGAAGACCACACAAATATGAAGAGCAAGTAATATAGGTGATGCCATACGTTTTACGAATGTGTTCATACTTTCTACGGGGATTTACTAACGGCACCGACGTTGTGGTGCAGACGTACTACTACCGAAACCAATCGAAACCCGTCGAGTGTAAGATTTCGATGATCGTTAACAAGATTTCTGTGTAGATTCTTTGATGACATGAATGTCTTTCTAACGACTACTGTGTTACTTTTCTGTATAGCACTATACGACCTAACTGTGTTTCTTTAGCGAACTTGCACACTGCATGATATGTTTCGCTTATGGTATTTGATTAAATAACAGCTTAAGTTGGTGGGTACAGCATTCGTCATTGCTTAGCCTAAGTGCAGACTGAACTGATTTCTAAAATACATTAAAATTACCATTTTCAATATTGGGTGATCCAAAGAACCAATTATAGACTACCAATACTTAACATTACCAAAGCTCGTAGAGGACAAGAACTCTTAGAACTACTCTCTAAATGTTTCTATCGTAGATCTTCTGATGACATGAGTGTCTTTGTTAGGAAACTACGGGAAACTCCTAAGATTCAGTGACTAGTGAGTTCGAGAATTACTGCGCACTCTTGATGCTGTTATTCACTGACAAAACAGTCTCTGTATATGGACGGACATTCCTTTTTAATGATCACTTGATTCTTCCCCACACTACAGAACGATCTCTTGTCTGAATGCATGTGTGATTAACGGCACTTGGCCTCGTGGCGCTCAAGTGATTAGTTGGATGGCACGAGGGTAAATCCCCTCGGGAAAATCCTATCCGGACCCTCGCGTCATGGAGCGGCAAATTTTCCAGTTAAGGCAGAAGGGTTTCCTCAGGAGTTTGTTGTTTTCTCTCGATTATGTGAGTGGTTGAAGGGAGAAATGGTGTCAACTGTTGTTAGGAAAGTTGTGAGAACCCTATGAGAGTTGACCGAACAGCTATATATAGAGAGAGACTAGAGAGAAGAATTTAAATATCGTTAGAATAGCATCAGAGCATGAGGAAATTTGCAGTTCTGATTTTGTGACTTGTATTTGGAAATATTTTAATTGAAAGAAACTATAACTATGTACTAATCAAAGTTGTAGTAGCACGAAAAAAATTTCATTGGTGTAAATTATAGCTCTTTTCTATGAGTGGTCACGAAAAGAAAAGGTTCTAGAGACTAAATGAAAAGCTGTCATGCTCAAAGGATATTTAGCCTGTTGTTATCAGTCGTTTCTGTGAAAGCACTTCGAACAAAAAGTTTTATTAATTCTGCGTGCGATCGACGCAGCTACATCTCAACGCCGGGCCTCATTAGGCATTCGCACAGGCAACTAGGTGCTAGGATGAAGAACAAGGACATCATCTCAGGTACCGTATCTATGCTTCCGATTCTAAATATGAATTGCAACCGCACTTGAGCTGGACAAGCCAGCAACCAATTAGCCTAGCGATTGCATACGTACGTGGCCTCAACATAAGAAGCTTTTCGGCCGCACTAAAGCTAATTTCTGGTTCTTGCTTTTTTGGCTTCCATAACTTTGTTAGGGCATCACCGGAGACTTTTTAGGACTTTTGTTAATCTTGAACATTTGCATGATTTAGAAAAGAAATCAATCGACAGCTCTATGGAAACCGTGATTAAAAACTGATATAACGTGGTTAACCGATACTTGGTCACTGCATGACCTACCAGCTAGGTATCTTCTTGCTAAATCGAACCCAGGGGAACGCAATGGAAGTTTGTTTTTATTGCTCCCATCATTTAACTATCGAGCAGAGAAAAATAAATCAGTATAAGAAACAGATCTGTTTTCCCTCTCAGCATTTTCAGAGCGATTCCTTACTACCAGATTTCTCAAGCAGTGATCGTACTTGCTGGCCGTTTTTGATAAATGTTTCATATTTATTGTGCTCTTAGATAATCCGTTATCAGTTTTACGTTTTCTTCATTATGACGACCGCAGTAGAGAATCACAACGTTGTACGCCCTTCAACTTCAATTTTGAATTATGACAGTTTTCTATCTATTCTCACTTACGGAATTAGAAATTATTATAAGAACATAAATACATTGAGACTTTAAAGCGCTATTTGTTAAGCATAAGTTCATATGTCAATGTATACGACAAATTAAACACTTCGTGCATCTAGAAAGTTTCATGCACCATGGATCCAAATAGTTGTACATTTTTTTACTGATCTCCCTTGTCCAAGGTAATATCACTGATCAAAACAAACTTATTGACGATCGAGTTGGGCAATCGGTTTTCAAAGCTTAATTGCTGCATTACGAACTCGAATAGCTCCGTATTGGCAGAGCATCGGCGCTTTCGGTCGCAGAAGGCGCCTAAAAAGCCTGCTGGGGACGTGAGAACACAACCTGCGGCCACCGTGGGATACGAATTCTCTTCCCGCGACCTATCAATACGTGACTTGGTGGCTTAGCCTACGTGGGTACAATGAAGCCTTCGTTATATTAAAGTCTCATGTGGAGCTCTTCAGACCCGTGTGCGCAGCTGCAGCAGCGCTGCCAGCAATGCTGTGCATGATGTTTTATATAAGTGGCGAACGTTTTTTTTTTTTTTGTAGTAAATACTATATGCGTAGCCCCAAATAATTTTGTATTGAGGGATACAGGGGCTAGGTATTGTTGCCAAATGTAGCGAACAGAGTTTAAAGCTCTGATCAAAAGCAGTCTTTATTTGATAGGCTTATCCTTAAAACAGGTATATATATTTATAAGAACTGAGCATAAGCTCCCGTACTTAACTTTGCTGCTCAGTAGAAAGCGCTGCAGTTCTGAGAAAGCAAGTCTTTACCAATAAAACCCACGGCGACACAAAATAGCTATTTCATATAAATTCTACTTATATGCATCCCATATTGAAACAGTAGCTTTTGTTACTTAAGAGCGTCTATTGCAGAGAGTAGTCTGTAAGGTTCCTATCGATTAAATTTACCGCAATACAAAGAAATTTTTCTGAACTTCCAATTAGAATTAGCACTACCTGTACGAACACGAGTCACAAGTTTTCAGCAGAAAAAAAAATATCATTAGACAAAGTTCTTAATATCTATTTGCTCTTCATAAACACTCATAAGCATGAAAAAAGTGAATATTACTTGCTGTAGATAAAGGCAGGGCATTAGGCTTTCGAACTTTTTCCTTTTGTTATGGGTATGCAAAATTATTGGTTTCATCTATTGGTCCATGAAGTTTAGTTAAACTGAGCCAGCTATATAGCTTAGCTTATCTGGCACTTCAGACATGTTTGTTGGTTTCGCCAGTATAACTAGAGTTTCAGGCGCAAATCTTGCATCAGAAACTCTTGATATGGCTGTAAAACTCAATTTTATTCCGTGTAGTAAAGTTTTCGACGGTCTCAGGCATAATCGGCTTGCTGCTGAAGCCCTGCAGTACAGTGGAAAGTGGAGAAATGAACGTACCTCTTGGAGATCTGGATAAGTCTGGTATCGAAGACTTCACTTAGCCCCTTCTGTCAGGCGAATCTATGCCACCTTAAGTTTTATATTGGCGCTTTCCCCATTATATATACAATTCTTCGCCTACCCATGAGTAGGTATATATACCGCCAAGAAGTTCCAGGCGGCCAAAAATTCGATAGTTATCTTGCTACTTCGATCTTGACTGTGTGATAACTGTTTAGTATCTGAGATTTGGGCAAATCTCCTAATCTTCAGGGTTATAAAAGATACTTTATAAAGTTGAGATAAAAATCATATTCTTCGAGCACCCGGACCTGCTGGTTTCCACTAAAATATCCTTATCAATAAACACGTCCACGCAACTGAGCAAACGGAAATTAGTGTTAGGAATTGATTAGCAATCATATTCCAGTGGAAGTAAACCGCCTGTGAACCCAAAAGTTTTTTTTACCATTCTAATCTTGTGCTTTATTTTATACGGGAACTTTTACTGAGTCACCCTGCTTACTGCCGTAAACTGGGCAGCATACGGGCGTGACAACAACAATGGTTCATAGCCTCGTATGGAGTAAATTTACTTCCGATTCATCATTTTACCATATAGGAATTAGAGTGCTAGTTTGAGAATTCTTCTCCCCATTCTTTTTCTGACTTCTTCCTTTTTTCTCTTCTCGTTTCCCTAGTCCTCTATATCCCACTAACATAATGGCAATAGCTCATATATAGAGGGCCGGGGCGTAAGTTCTGGTGTATCTTTGGGAATGGGCCTATTGGTTCGTCTACTGCCGCCTATCTAATATAATCTAAATTTCAACGATTCTATGAGCATTCATGTAGTAGGCCTCTATATTCCAGATTAAGCAAAAATATATCCTGCCATGCTCCCAATTATGACGATTCACCGTTTTGTTATGCGTAGCGAAAAACCCGCTATTCAGACATAATCAGGCAGAGCAGTGTGTGTCTTTGCATATTTGGCGCCAGCGAGTCAATCACCCATTATCGCCTGCGGGATCGGGAATGGTTCGTGGGAACAGCACACATTCCTAAACGCTTTTCCACCCACGTCTTTGGAATGCATCGCTGGAGATTGTATAGACTACATGCAGGTCTTTTTTCTTATAAAACTGAATAAAAATGTTCCGCGGCGTAATTTCCGCGGGGACAGGAGGTTTTACTGCAGATATTAATAACAATATGGGATAATAATGATCTTCAGTAATAAATCATAGGCATTACAAAATTGAAATGTTACATGGTACACAAGAGAATATATCTTATTTCTAGGTCACACGCAGCACATGTCACAGTGTTAAGATTTACTCAACAAAAATTACAATTGTGAATAGATTTGAGATAATTTTCTCAATAGTGTGGATGAACTTTCCGCTCATGTCTCTACTGGCGTATACGGCTACAAAACTTAGACTAGTTAAATTTCTTACGATGGATTGCTTAGCACACAATCATGGTACATTTCAATTGCGAAACAAGGAATTAAAGCAGTTCGAAACTAAACATTCATAAAATATATGGATGATGGAAAAATTTGGCCCTATAGTGTCCCTATAATCTATTTACTGTGAATTTTATGCTGTACTTTCATTCTTGATCAGTAGTTTTCTTCTACATTCGAAGAGAAACCAGGTATGATATCAGACGAAGTGTCCATGAGGTGAGGGAATTCGTCGCATCGTGTTCATGTGTGCTCAAAGTTCTTCTTGTCGTGTTTGTCTGTCTGTTTTTTTTCTTTCTCCGTCTCTTTGTCTGTCACCAAGATTGCTCAAAAAGTATTGAAAGGATCTTTACATATTTATAGGGTTTGTCAGGCATGTTAACAGTAACAGATGATCAACTTTTGGTGAATATCCGTTCATCTCTCTGTGTGTTTCTTAGTCAGTCTGCCTAATTTTTCTTACGGTCATAACTCGAAAACTAATGGACGGATTTTCGTAAAATTTATCTGAGTTGATAGGTATAATACGAAGCGTAAATGTCAAATTTTGTTCGGTTGTCACTGTTTCAACTTTATGCTTGTTAGCGCAATAGCTAAAAAAATTATGCATGGATTTGGATGTTTACAGGAATTGTTAGCAATGCTAAAAGACACATGATAGAACTTTGGTGATGATCGGTTGCTTTGTTTGTGTGTTTGACCTATGTGTGTAATAATATTTATTCGCAGCATAACTCAAAAAAATTACAAACAGATCGTCAATAAAATTTAGAAGTTGGTAATACTGTCAAACGGCACAACTGATCAGATTTTGGTGTTGATACAAAGAAAATTATGCTTTCAGAACTAATTTGAATTCTTAGTTAACGTTGCCTTGTTTGGCGGAGGTATGCGCCCTCAGAGTGCTCTAGTTCTGGATAATTCTTCTAGCCACCCCAATTTATTACATCGAAAACCATAATTTTTATTTTTTCGTGTTAGCCTGAAAATGACATGAGTGAATTTCCATTCTTCATTATTTGATCGTATCTTAATTTCTAAGGTAAGATTTAACGGCTCAAAAGATTAATGATTGAGAAAATCGGCTACTAAAGTAAAACAGAGACTACACAAAACTCTTCAGTGTAATATACTGGGTGATACTTCACTGCTTGGTATCTATACAGTACTGCCGCACTGTCAAGACTTCGTCAAGCACTTTCTACACACAATTAAGCACGTTCCACACAACATACTCTGCAATGTTGCGAGCCAGCACCCTTTTACCACATTGTTTCTAGAGTACGCTGGAGAACCTCAATACACTCAAGCTGTTGTGACTTTGTTTTTATGAGTGCGTCTGAAGTAACGTGGAACCAGAGTATTATGACTTAAATTGTGCTGCTAGGTCTAACTCACTTTACTAATTGAACTTCAGGTTACGCTTTTTTCCTACTCTTGATCTTTCTTACATCAAACACATTTTTCAAACTGCATTTTGTCTATTTTGATGGGCTATATTCCTGTACGAAATTCATAGGCAGTAACAAAATAACATTCTATAATCGCCCATAATTGTCCGATCGGGTTTAACTTCTGTTAAACTACCTCGTTCCTGTTGACCAGTTTTATTTGCTGTTTAAATCTTTAAGTATGTGTAAACTTACTTCCTCCACTCAATCGAATTTTGTTTGGTGCGTGTGGTGTTTGTACATGAATCTGCTGACTCTACGAAAAGCTATTCATTCAGTGCGATTCATCGACGTGCTTGGCTAGTTGAATCAAAACTTCCAGCGTTTCAGACGCTACTGCAGAGGTACTGACCCTAACCTAACATTCGCTTTTGCAAATTGATGCGGATGTACAGTTCGGATGTCATTTTATGCAACCGTATATACGCTAGGTACCGAGCTGTTCATCCGGGCATCAAGCTGGGCGTACGGATGATTATGTGTTCATATTTACCTATTTAGAGGTAAACTTCATCAGACCTCTGCCCAAATTGATCGCCTTTATTGAAGTTACCTATAAACTTACCATGAAAGAGATATCTGTTCGTGCACAAGTACTACAATAAAGAAACTAGTGCTGCTTTCCGCATCGAAAGTGTCGGAGAAGAGAGTGCATGTTCAGCAGAACAGGGCGCTGACTTGCAGAAAGTCATGTCCTAAATAAAGCATGCAGTTCCTAACTCTAATGTCTGTGCATTTCGCTACAAGAACACAGCCGTGGCTTGATACATCCTGACGCAGCTTTCAATTTCATAGTCCCAGTAAAAATGCTACATTTCGCCAGTAACTGACTGCCCAAAGTATTTTTCTTGCCGATATTACTCTTCAAAAACTGCATGTTTAGTACTCTTGTTTTCATAAAGGCAGCATTAGGCCCCTGCCTCATCAGTGCAGCAGGATTGAGTCATGTGCTGCAGCAAACTTGTTGCAAAAAAAAAGAAAGATTAGGGTACAGCAGTCTATATATTTCCCTCCCCCCCCCCCCCCCCCCCCCCCCCTCACGACTTACTACGTACATTACTTCTCCTGCAGGTGCCCAGCGGAACTTCCAATGTATTACAACTCAATTTATGTAATAAGAGGAAATAGCTTACAGCAGAAAATTAGCCCTCGTTGTGGCTACGGGTTGAATTTTTTATATATATACAAAAGAAGCGCGAGGAGTTTGTCGGAATTAGGTGCGTTCGGCACTCGGACAGCAAGGGTGACCAGCCTCTCGATCCTCGGATATGATCTGGATCTACGCGGCAATCTACCGCAGCATGTGGGGAGTGCGAGCGTCCGGCGATTTAAAGAATAATAAGCAAGTACTCGGCGCTCCCCTTGCGGCCGTGCTAACAGCTGTTCCGATTCATGGTGATGTCGCAGTTCAGTGTCGGCCGGTGGGCGTATCGAAGCCAGCAGGAGCCCGCAGAAGCAAGAGAAATCACTTGACGTTTTGCCGAAGACGCTGGTGACTTTAGAAATCATGAAGCGACCACGAGTTTTACCCTTTCGAGAAGTAAGGGTGAAGTGATGTACCTTTGGGCTGCAGGACTTGCATACTGGTACGCCTGTGATCCATGGATAATTAACTAGCGAAAAGGGCTCAATAATCCTGGCCTCCGTGTTTTTATTTAATTTTGCCTAAAGCTGTGGAATCTTTTCTCTGTAACGCCTGAGTCTTGGTAAAGCGAACCTGTATCAGAATTTGCATTTCCCACTGGCATTTCAAGGGCTTCCTGCGTTCAGGTCGTGTCCCCATGCAGTGACTGATGCCTACATATTATCAACTGCAGAATACCCAAAGATTTTATATTCACGGTAAAACTTCAATAAGTTCTACCCATAACCATAATGTCTGTAGTATAGTGATAGTATTCCCTAATAAATAAATAAATATCTTAAATAGTATCCTATTATGTCGTTACGTTCGTTTCTCTTAGTTCTATTGTTTAATAAAATAATTGTTGCCTTAACTAGCTATTAAGTTCTTTTATGTGG
>LQNS02278074.1:8575295-8604119 GCA_001587735.2 Parhyale hawaiensis
AAACTGATGGAGACCTAATCGGTCATGACAGCTCAA
The DNA here is from genome assembly GCA_001587735.2 of Parhyale hawaiensis. Classification (NCBI taxonomy): domain Eukaryota; kingdom Metazoa; phylum Arthropoda; class Malacostraca; order Amphipoda; family Hyalidae; genus Parhyale; species Parhyale hawaiensis. The sequence continues at coordinate 8,575,332 of LQNS02278074.1, forward strand.
ACTGATGCAGACCTAATCGGTCATGACAGCTCAAACTGATGCAGACCTAATCGGTCATGACAGCTCAAACTGATGGAGACCTAATCGGTCACGACAGCTCAAACTGATGCAGACCTAATCGGTCATGACAGCTCAAACTGATGCAGATCTAATCGGTCATGACAGCTCAAACTGATGGAGACCTAATCAGTCATGACAGCTCAAACTGATGCAGACCTAATCGGTCATGACAGCTCAAACTGATGCAGACCTAATCGGTCATGACAGCTCAAACTGATGCAGACCTAATCGGTCATGACAGCTCAAACTGATGCAGACCTAATCGGTCATGACAGCTCAAACTGATGCAGACCTAATTCAGTTAGTTCGGGGGCTGCCCATGGCACCCGTGCAGGCACACGTAGCATGCAAGCGAATGGAAAAGGTGCGTGGAGTTACACGCTTTTTGGTTAATGATATTGGCAAGCTATATGTACAAAGAAAATAAATGATAAATACATTAAAATTTATTATGTTTTGATGCCGGTATAGACGCCAGTTTCGTATTTGTACTGTAGTACGCAATGCTCAGCGATAGAATGGTTCGCTTTAATTTTATTATTTTCTTTGTGTTTGCAAATATAACTTCGCATCAACCAATCAACTTGCTTAATTGATAGCCGTCAACCAGGTAAAGTTAAACTTTGATGTATCTTGAAAGAATTAAGGAGCGAACGATAGAGCTGTGAAGGCAGTGCAGTGCTATTTAAGAGGGTTTACTTCATAGGTATAGGAAATGAAATAATGTCTTGTGAGCCGGCGTTGACTTGTACGTTTCCCGTCGGTAATTTCCGTTCTGAGTACGAGACAAATTTATAACCTCCACCAAAAAGGTTATGTTTTCGTGTTTGTCTGTCTATCACCAAGATAACTCAAAAAGTTATGAACCGATTTGGACGAAGTTTTACAGGGATTGTTTGGTATGTTGGGAAAAACAGATGATTAACTTTTGGTGAAGATATGTCCGTCCGTTTGTTTGTTCGTTTGTCTGCTTCATGTTTCTCAATGCCGCAACTCAAAAAGTTATGGATGAATTTTTTATTAAATTAACAGGAGTTGTTAGGTATATAACAAAGAGTAAATTATCAAATTTTGATAATGATCGGTTTGTTTGTTCGTTTGGTACTCTTTTTAATTTTATGCTTGTTAGCACAATAACTCAAAAAATAATAAATGGATATTTATGAAATTTATAGGGGTTGTTAGTAATGTTGAAAGATATAAATAAAAAATTTTGGTGCAGATCGGTTTGTTCGTTTGTATGTTAGACCCATGTTTGTCATAACGTTTGTTAGCAATATAACTCAAAAATTTATGAACGGATTTTCAAGAAAATTCCACAAGCTGTTATTACTATCAAAAGGCACATATGATTAGATTTTGAAGTTTATGCAAAGAAATTTATGGTTTCAGAGCAATTTGAATTTTTTGCTACCGTTGCCTTGCATGGCGGAGGTATGCGCTCTCAGAGTGCTCTAGTTTTATATACTGTCGACAAAACTTGAAAAATGGCGATCGTTACAAAGTAAAGTTTTACAGCTACAAACTGCTGTACTAAAGTGCTAGCTGGGTGAAACTGCTTTTTTAGCTGCTTTGAATTGCCACAACTCCACCAAGAAAATTAGCCAAGACTTCATAAGCTCCGGACCATGCAAGGCCTTATTGTACACAACCGCGTTTCCTATACCAGGTGTCCCACAAAAATATACCCGGGTTTTAATTGATTAAATTTCGGCTGTAAAGCAACATATTTTGGGCATCTTTTGTTTCAATATGTATTAGATTCTCTTTTCTTTTCGAATATTTTAAGTTTTTTGAAATTGGTTGAGTAACTATTTCACAGTGATCGATTTACTGAGAGGGTAGAAAAACTTTTTGTTCACAGCGATATTATGAAAAACCATATTGATATTCTTCGTTATTATGTACTTTAAGAAAATGAACGAACAAAAATTTAAAAGGGCAGCAATTCTGATAAAAAAACATTGAAATGAACAAAATAATTTAGTATCCCTCGACATGCCCACCGATCCTCTCAAGGCAAGTGTTACATCTCTCTGTCATTGAGTGATGAGCTTGGCTTCACTTTTTCTGCAGTTCTTCCAACACTTCTTCAATTCGCTGACCAGGAATAATCAATGATGGAGGCGTTGTATTGTAGACGCGTTCCTTCACGTATTCCCAAAGAAAGAAATCCCATGGGGTAAGGTCGGGGCTTCTTGGTGGCCATTCAACTGCATTTCCAAGAGAAATAATACACTGACCAAAAACCTCTGGCAATCTTGCTTTGACTGTGATTCGTCGATGGGCTGGTGGGCCGTCTGTTGAAACCAAAGGTAATCAAATTGTTAGCCGGGATAAGCAATTTTCAATGATGTAATAATCAACTGATTCATCATTTCTAAATAAATTTCTCCTGTTATAGATTTCCATCATAAAAGAAGGGTCCAATAACGTTTCCGAAAAGACCTGCCCAAACTGATAGCTTCTCTTTTCTTACGCTTCTTTCGAAGACATTGCCTTCTGGTGGATTATTACTCCAAAACCTAGTAGTTTGAGTATTAACTCTGCCGTCCATGGAAAATGCCGCCTTATCAGAAAATGCCAACCTTTCCGTGAACATATGATCTCTCAAAATAAACCAATTGGAACACACTTCCCTTCTGGCATAGTCACAGGGAAGAAACTCATGCTTGATTTGCATCTTATATCGATGAAGACGAAGATCTTTCTTTCAAATTCTATGGAATGTTGACTTGGAGAAATTGGTTCCATTGCGCCTGACAGAGGCTGCAGGATTTTCTGTAATCGCTAGCTGGACAGTCGCGATGTTATTTTCTGTTCTTTGAGTTAGTTTTCTCCCTCAGTGGACTTTGTTTCGTTGAAGATGCTTCCCGACCTTACCCCATGGGATTTCTTTCTTTGGGAATACGTGAAGGAAAGCGTCTACAAAACAACGCCTCCATCATTGATTATTCCTGGTCAGCGAATTGAAGAAGTGTTTGAAGAACTGCAGAAAAAGTGAGGCCAAGCTCATCACTCAATGACAGAGAGATGTAACACTTGCCTTGAGAGGATCGGTGGGCATGTCGAGGGATACTAAATTACTTTGTTGATTTAAATATTTTTCATCAGAATTGCTACCTTTTTAAATTTTTGTTCGTTCATTTTCTTGAAGTACATAATAAGGAAGAATATTAATATGTTTTTTTTTATAATATTCATCTGAACAAAGAGTTTTTCTACCCTTTCAGTAAATCGATCACTGTGAAATAGTTACTCAACCAGTTTCAAAAAACGTGAAATATTCGAAAAGAAAAGAAAATTCACTATATATTGGAAAAAATAAACCTAAAATATCTTGATTGAAAGCCGAGATATAATCAATTAAAAACCGGGTACATTTTTGTGGGACACCCGGTATAGGAGGAGTTGGCTTATACCCGCTCATCTGGCAGCTTCTTCCCGGAGTCTGGTAGAGCATTTGTAGTCGAATTGTCTCTCTAGGTAACTTTTAGCTCTTGTGTGCATGCATTTGCCCTAACGAACATTTGTCGTATACGTGCATTGGACTTTGCTATTATTATAATTAAATCACACCAGACTGGCGACGTAGGAATGGAGAAACTCTATGAGGTTAACAAACCCCTACGCAATCAGCCCAGTGCTCAACCTCTTTCGCAGCCCGATCGACAGCTGTGCAGTTTTCGGGGAGCTTTTGCATCCCTGAAGAACACCCATTGTAATACTGAAGAGATTTGGTGCTAAGCAGAACACGGCCCCGTCGCCGAACAAAACATTGTCGTAACGAACTGTTCGGTTGCTGCTGATGAAGAGCTTCTGCTGCACGGCCGTAATTGGTCGACGACTGGTAAATTGTCGAAACCGGGCCGATAACGGTCCTGTTTTGTTGGAAGTAATCTCAATAGAGCCATCGTTGGGTCGTTAACATTATGAATAGGTACAAGAGCGTCGAAGGTTTTATTGGAAGCTGGTCTTTATTATGCTAGCTGCCCCGTGGGGTCGCGCAGACCCCATGCTGGCAGTGCTGTATGGACGCCATCTTTATTATCGCACGCATGTGTTTGATTCCCTTGTGCCGGCACTGACTTCGGCTTCATTGTTACTCACGATCCATTCACCAGTCCAGTTTTTACTTCATTGTTTATAGGCTATGTTGTTCAAATGGTTTGGAAGTGGAAGTCATTAGGAATAGTTAAGGTCAAACTAACTAAAAATGAGTTCTGAATTGGATATTTTTGTGGAAAGAAGAAAAACATTAAGAATCTGTCTTTCTGCAAGCCTAGTGCATAGCTTGATGAGGAAAGCTCCTACGGGCCGGGCAAACAACGCAAATATTAACAGCATTTGCTGCGTCGAGAATAGTTTCGGTTTTGTCTCCAAGCCCATTTATACCAATGTTATATATATGTAGGTATGATATGGGCATCTTACAAGCATAACTTCTTCCAGTGCCTCAAACGAAATGCTGCTCTATAGCATTTAACAAGTCGATTATAGGGTCACATTGTTTCAACAACATACATAGCACACTAACAATATTTACTGAGTGAACTTCGTTTGATCATAGCATGCGTTCTTCTTCTACCACTTGATAATTTATCTTACCACTTGCTTGATAGGTGCAAGATTTTTCAATGACTAACATTCTTTATAACATGGCTATCGCCAACAGAAGATGCTGGTATTTTACTAGTCATAGCTGCATGCTCCCTAGCTACGTTATGGTATTACAATGAAGAGCTACTGTTTCTACGATATATGGGCACTGTTATCCTCAGAACACAAGGTATTATTATTGCAACACTCGACAGCTTCTTGTCGAATCTAATCGAGTTTAATTAGAATAAGGTTTTAACATGATAAATGAACACTGTGTATGTGTAGCCTATTCCCTTTTCTTCAAACAAACTGTTCAACAACTACCACAACAAACATACTTTAGCGTAGGAACTAACACCACCAAAAAAATACATGTCGCTCCTGTTTATTTCTCCTACCAATTTCCAGTCACTAGAACTATAGCGTTTGGGGAGCACACGAAGTCTCCCCGACGCATCGGGACACGACCACCGGCTCCGACTCCCGTAATGGTTAGTTCTATTACAAACATGTCACAATTGTAGTCTTTTGCAGCACTTACGACAAAAGAAGGACTTTTTGTAACAACAACTGTGCACAAATCGAGCAAGCAATCGATAACTTTTCCCACATCTGTGGCGCTCGTCCCAAGCTGGGAACAATGGCGCATAAGTCTCAATGTAGGCTACCGGAGATATTTTTTGGCTAGTGCCTTCAAAAAGCGGCGTCACTATATATAGGGCGGGTTCAATTGGAAACCGAAATTAAGCCGTCGAGGCTTGACTTGTCCGAAACTTGAGGCAGGTGCGCTAGCTTCGACCTGTTGAATTGAGTTTCAAGCACTGACCCTTCCGGAAATAGGCTCTTGGTCCTTAGAATAGAGTTCTCAGCCGGCTCAACTTCATCCGGTTGTTTAATCGTAACACTTTCAGTTCTGTTCAGAGTTGCAAAGCTAAAGCTTTTTCCTGAAGTTTGGACAAGTTAACCTCGAAGACTTAATTCCGAGGCATATGCATGTCGTGCAGTGAAAATGTTGTACGCGAACAATTAAGCCATAGAGTTCACACATGGCCGCGCTTGTGAACGGTTTGTTGCTTCTATATACACGTACGGTAACGTACTACGCAATTAATGGAGCATTAATGAGGTCTCGAGTATGTGACCTCTGCGACATGTCCTTTGTTTACAACTTAGAAATAAGATACATTCACTTGTGTACCAAGTAGCATTTTAATCTTGTAATATCTTCATAAGTATAAAGTAAAGTTTATTATTCTTATTAACATGTTCACAGAATAACCAGATTTTAAGCGCGAGTTGCCTACAATAATGGGAATACTCCAAGCAAATACCCTCATTTCAAAGTTAAGTTGTTGACATCAATCTTTATCGGAAAGAAAATTCAACTGCTACTTCAAATTAATCAGCGGGGTAAAAGGAGGGCGTGAAAAATTTTGTCCGGCAATTGGAAACATTACTCGGTGTATATATGATCTGTCATGTTGTTCAATAACATCCTAGACACAAAGTATATCAGCTTTAAAGTGATAATAAACACAGTTGCTGAATGTGAAAAGTCTTACGATTATTTGTTTCTACTGGAAAGGAACAGTGAATTGGTTCAGAATGGTCCAACTACTGGCCCGCGAGTTGCTTTGTAGTAGCCCGCGAGTCGTGACCACTTCTAATTATTTTACAGGGAAGGTTGGGTATTTCAGGAGTAACTTTTGGTTAACTTCAGTAAAGATCCGGTCAACCACTTGATTGTTTGATATTTTTTCTATCTGCTTGTTTTTCTCTGTACCTACCATAACTCAAACAATTATCGATATATTTTCATAAAATTAGTAGAAACTGTTGAATGCTGATCAAATAGGCCTATATGCAGTGATCTGTCAGTCCCGTTTGTGTTTTTATTTGTATATTTATTTTTACTTTGTCAGAGCATAACTACAAAAGTTACAGACATATCTCCAATAAAAAAATTCTNTATATTTTCATAAAATCAGTAGAAACTGTTGAATGCTGATCAAATAGGCCTATATGCAGTGATCTGTCAGTCCCGTTTGTGTTTTTATTTGTATATTTATTTTTACTTTGTCAGAGCATAACTACAAAAGTTACAAACATATCTCCAATAAAAAAATTCTATAGGAACTTATATTTATGTCACGACGCTCAGACAACCAAATTCTGGTGATGAATAATTAAAAAAGGAGATCCTTCTTTAAGGGCCAATTTGAATTTTTCATGAACATTGTCTTGCTTGGCGGAGGCGCGCAGTCTCACAGTATTTCTCCAGTATTACATTTTTTTATACACGAAATGGGTTTTCACGGCGTGTATAGAAATTTCCCACATGTGCCACAGAGGGCTGCTAGCTTATTGTAGCGAAAGTCCCACAACTGAGCCTGAGGGCACAAGGTGCAACTCAAATATTTGCCCCACAGCGCTATGTTTTCTAACGCTTTTCTTGCCAACGCCACAGAGGGATAAAAATACCACCTAGCTATGTCATTGTTGCGGCAGGATATTTTTTGGGTCGTAAAAGTGAACATTTAGAGTGAAGTACAGTGTAAACGAAAAGCAGTTTTACGGATAAGTTTACGCAACATTCAATGCAATTAGGAACGTGAGCATGGAACGAGAACAAGCTGGATACATACATTACTTAGCCGTGCTGTTTTGTATGAGGAAACAATGTGGCAAACGTATAGCCTCTAGAATGCCGGAACCAAAGTGTGGGCTTACCTTTGGAAATGGCACTGTTTTTCTGTCTATTATCAGCCACTATCTAATCTAATCTATACAACAGGACGCAGTATGCCACTATCAACTCCCTCCATACAAATGCATTTCAGTTCACAATTCTACCATGGACGGAAGCAATAATTCTGTGTAGTAATCGAAGTATCTATGGTACTCCAATCCTTGAGGGAATTATTGCTGTAACCTGCATTTTTTTATTTACCGTTAGAATTTCGCACAGTTCAAAGTATAGCTATACGGTATGATATAGTTCTTCTTCCGTCACTTTAATTTTATCACTACGGAGTAGTGCACCACGTTATATTTGTTGTTATAATGCTAAACTTTAGTATTTAGCTTGGCTCTTCAACTCTAAACGAGAATTATGTCGATTTTTTTTAGGCAAATGATAATTCGGCGGAAACATTGCGGTTTTCTCTGGCATGTCTCAACAGAGCTGTGAACATGAGTTTGAGGCCCTTCTCAACCCCGAACGAACAATGTCTTCCTTCATTTATCAAATAGCCTTGCCTGATGTGCGGTGAAAAGGTGATACTCTACGGTATTGTTTAGCGGAGACATTTGGGGCACAAAGTGCATTGTTGGAGGTCGTATTTGTGGCCAAAGAAACCACAAGCTCTCTGCATGACTCACTATCAGTTTACCCTCCTGTCACAGATCCTATTCTTGATAGTAGAAAAGAATACGTGAGAAAGTTTGACTCTCAACGATTAAAGAGAAACTATTTCGTAAACATGCTTGGCCTGTATTACACTGCACGTTTGCACGCTGGACTTATGACTGGACCTCGAAACCGGAATTTCTGGGTTACCGGTGCTACACCGGTGACCCAGCCAGTCGCAACTCGTGTCGCAATCATAGCTCAAATGACGACTGCGTCACGAGTTACGCTGATGCAGGTCACCGGGCACAAACGTCTATTTTTGAGAAAAAAAAAGAGCACTAAATTCATTCAAATACGCAACAAATAAACACCTTACACCATAATAAATAAATCAGTTTAGTTACCTGCAACTTTCATTGACCAAAATTCAAGTACCACAGAATTTTAATGTCACTAAGCTTACTCCGCTCACCGCTAGATGGCGCTCTCATAACCGCTTTCCGGGTTACGGTAACCCTTTTTCATGGCGCGGTAGCCCGGTTTTGGCCTCAGTGCAAAACGTCTCAGGTGTTGGAGTCAGTGAAAATGCGTCTTTTTGCTAAGAAAAAGTCGGAATCAGATACTGGCAAAACCAAAGAGTCGGAATCTGAGTCGAACTTTGAATAAGCGATTCAGCAACTTTTATTTGTAACTGGTACATATATACATAGTATTGTACGCATGACGTTCGAACTGAATGTCCGCTATAAAACATTGAACTTTCAATTGCAAAGAGTGACATCGTCATAGCGTGCATTTAATTAGGCTGGATAACTATACAACACACCAATTATCACATAGTAAAATTATTATTTCTCCTCTGTGGGGTAACAGGTATTAATAACTTGATACTCGTACAGCTTATTTCATAAAACGGTTTCCCTCAAGTTGGACACGTCTATTGGTGTTATTGTGAGAGGTCGGCCTGTTGAAGTTCAAATCGTGTCGAGGTATGAGAACTAATCCAGAGCTGATCTGCATTACACACAGCCAAACATAGATATTTTTCCAAAAGAATGAAAATAATCGGATTTGACATTCAAAGAGATTTACTGCTGTAAGCTTGGGCATGTAAGCTTGACTCGCATTATCATAAGAAAATGCCTAAGAGAATACAAGTTTAAGGTAAAAGTTCAGGTCGGAATTACCGCAAACAAACACTAAAAAACAAATATGCTGCTCAGAACCGAACTGCCCATCTTTACAAAACATCTGTAAGCCATTTCACAAACTGAAGACGTTAACATCGACGATAAAAAATTTCACCATTGAGGCGTGCTGGTTGATTATTTTTACAGATTAGTTAGTATTGGGCCATGTCCCCACATTTTGGCACTACGAAGCATCGAAGGGAATATTTGGACCACAGGGGCAAAAGAAACATTTAAGACTCTAAAGAGGCTTATCCGGTGCTCTCCAAACGCATTCTATAAACAAGAAAATCTTCGGGCCCAACCTGGCGACATGTACGGTCAAACTTCAGAAATCATGTTATACAAGAGCGTCAGACATTAATGTTTAGGGCAAACAATGGCAAAAACTACAGTATGAGTTTTTTACTGAGCATTTATACCCAAAATTTACCAAAGAATAGGAATCTATCTTTCAGTACATCCAGCATATATCTTACTTAACGAACAGGGGAGACAGTTGATCGGCATGCCGTGGTACAAAAATGAAAGCCCGAAGCTTTTAAAATTGCATAACTTCTGGGAAGCTGTCCAAATAAAAAAAAAACTAGAAATTCTGTTCACAAAGCAGTACATACTTTTTATAAGCTTCGAAAAAAATATATGCTCTTGCAAGAAAATGTGCTGACCAATTCAAACCATTTTCAACCTTTTGTTCTCTTTTCACTGCTAGACATATATAATCAACGCTTTATGATCACAGAATGGCACTAGGGAGGCATTCCGACAGCGTAGCCCTCCGCCAACCAACGCACTGCTAACGAAAATTTCGGGGTGGTCCCATAAGGCGCCGATTTATTTCAACCCATCACCAAAATCAGAAATTAATCATCTGTTTTTTGCAACATTGCTATAAGATTTCCTGGAGGAAACATAAGGATCAGTTCACAACTTTTTGAGTCATGTCAGTGGCAGACAGCAGTAGGCTGACCAACAGAAATGGGGAAAGGCTCATCACTAAAATTTAATCATCCGTGCCTCGTAATATTGCTAACAGTGGCTGCAACTTTCATAAAGATATTTCAATAACCTCTCGACTTAACAAACAATAACTTCGGCAAACACATGACCTCCTAGCTTGGTGAATGTAGCTTCGGTTGTAACAGCTGGCGCTCGCAGATGCAATTTGGTAATTGATTAATTCCATTCGTCTACTTTCATCGGGAAAGGCAGCACGAACTGGCAATAAGCCAAAGAAACCACAATCCGCAACTTCATCCTTTTAATGGCGGACCAGGGGTACCCGAGGTTCTCTTAGAGGGCTTTTGCTGGCCGACGCGGCAAAGTTCAGTAAAGGCTGAGGTTGACCGGAAGCAGTGACAACGTGACACGCACAGGTGAGCTAATGTGGTCACTTTTTAAAAAAATCTCCATATAATACGATTCTCAGCTTCTTGGACGACCTTAACCCAGTGAGTAATGATAATTATTGCCAATATTACTCCCTGGCCTCAACCCTATACAAGGATCTAGTAAAACTTTGGTTTCCACTAGGAATAGTATTGTTTGTTCCACCAAGTTTATGAGTTTGTCGAGTTTGTCTGTCTGTCAGTCACCGAAATAATTCTAAAAGTTACAGACGAATTTTTACAAAATTTATGGAGATTGTTAGGTATATCAAGAGGAAAAGATGATGAACTTTTGTTGAACAGTTTAACCGTTCGATTGTTTGTCGGCTTCTTTTTTCTTGAGGGCTTAACTCAAAAACTAAGTACTGACGGGTTTTTGCAAAATTGGGTGGAATTATCAGGGATATTAATAGGAGTAAATGACTTACTATTTGTGTAGAACTGTTTGCAAGTTTGTTGTATCGATATTAGTCGCATGTTTGGCTGCAAAAAAGTTCAAAATGTTATGAACGGATCTTTACAAAATTTGTAGAAATTGTTAGAAATGCTAAAAGACACATATGACCAAATTCAAATTTTGATGATGACCTGATACAAGGATGGGATGTACCCTTGCATTCCCCACGGCGGAGACAATATTTAGAAAAATTCAAGCTGGCAAGTTCTGTGCCCTGTTGTTTTAAAAATGAAGGTTTTGAAAACAAGATCCTTGCGACTTATGCTATATATTCTACGCAGTGTTCTGTTCTCCGCTATAAACAACCTAGGACAGCAGCCGTTAACTTCGAAGATTGAAGAGAAACCGACACAATTTTTTTGCCGTCAACTTTGACCTGCTGGTAAGCTAGTACATAAATGTATGATTTATAAATTTCCAAGTATCATCGATAGCATCAGCTGTTTAATTTTGTAGGTGTGATAGTGTATCAAACAATTGCTAATCGTTAATAGCATGAATATCAGGTACAAGGATATGCCACTCTATGGCAAATCAGAAACAGTTACTCAACTTCTGGACAAAGTAAGAAGAATGAGCACTATGTGAGAGTCAAGTCTTCAATTAAATCATAAATGATGGCACAGGTTTTGGAGCCGCTGCTCTAACACATTTTCCACGCCCCGTGAAACTGAAAACCGTTCAGGGAACTGACAGTTGCCCAGATGTATAATACCATGCACCAACTTCCCAATGCCGTGACCAATTTCAGATGGTGAAATGCCGCCCAAAGACCTTTTTTCCATTCTAATTTTAAAAGAGGCAGCTGTTCATGAGCCTCTGGTGCACTCCTTCGCCATCAAACAATACCGTTGCTGGGTCAGACCGACATAAAAAGATGCACGCATAGGGGAGTTGACTTGTCTTGTACGAGACCAAGCCAAATTAAGGAGAAAACACCTGTCACTTTACTTAGTTGCTCAAGTCGTTAATCAGGACCGGATGCTGTGTTCAGTCCGTGCACTGTAGTTTACCAGAAGAATAAAAGGTGACGTACATGATGATCGTTAGGCAATGTGAAGATATACACATGATTTAACTCAAAGCCGTTATATGAACCAAGCCAGCCTGTGAAGCATAGGTCTACTTATCTAACATTCATTTAATTTATTTATGGATTATATACTATGAACAGTACATTGTTGAATTTAAGCTTTGCGGTGATTTCACTCTTGAATATTCGGTATGTCAGTTAATGCGTTATCAAAGCAACGTTTCTCACTGCTCCTCAACAGAAGAACACGGGCAAATCTATTTACATAAACATCATGTAGTTTTCACTATGGAAAGATTTTGCAATACAAAGATACGCAAAATTATTTTAAGAAAAAACAGTATCTTTTATCCTCTTGATATTTTGCAGCTTTTCTGCCATTAAGGATTAGAGAGTATAAAATTTGGGTAGTAGCTCTGCGGCCGCTGTGTTCTTCTTAAAACTTTATATTCGATGGCTGTGACTCCACCTTCAATGTCAAAACTATAAAATCACTTTACTTCCAAGTAACAATGAAAGTGCACAGTAGAAAACGTACACGTCAGAGCACGGCTCACACGACGGCGTTTTGTTTCCTGCATGAATACAGTACATGCGGTAATTTAAGCATACAAGTGCCAACTTCTGAATGTAAAGGTAACAACATTTTATCATGAATTATATATGAATAATAAAGTTTGCAAGCGATATGATGACACATTGTAGCATAAACTAGCTACGATAAATAGACTATAATTTCATACATTAATGTAGTTAGATGTAACAGTTAGTACATACGCTACACGTAGTGGAATCGCTAATATGTATCTGGGAAAACTGCCTTTACCGAACATAGAAGGTCCATTCGATTTAACCAGTAGAAAAAGTCAAGGCTGGTCTTGTCGCGAACATGAGACAGGGCGTTGGTTATGCCACTTTGAATCGTGTAGCAAGTCTTAGAAGCAACCAGCTTACGTTGTGCCTGCTGAAGGACCATTTTACGTTATCAAATACGGTTTTGATAAGAGATTAACTAAGGGCCAGTGCGACTAAGTTTCTTGATGCCGAAGCACCTGGCTGAAGATCGATATCAATCAAACGTCGGATTTCTGAACCCACGGTTACACACTCTATAACGTTAAAAGTTTGCGACAGGTACAATATGAGAAGTAGGGCATCTCAGAGGTTATATGTATTTTCATTGGGTTTTTCTGCTTGTTATTCTGTCTGTCACCAACATAACTCAAAAAGTTATGAACGGATTTTGGCGAAACTTACCTGGATAGTTAGATATTGTAGGAGGAACAAATGTTTAACTTTTGGTGAATATCTGTCCATCCGTTTGTTTGTTCTTTAGTACCATAAATTAAAAAGTAATTGACAGATTTTTATCAAATTTACAATAGTTGCTGGGTTTATTACAAAAAGTAAATGATCAAATTTTTGTGATGATCGGTTGGTTCGTTCGTTTGTCGCTGTGTTTGATTTTATGTTTGTTAGCAGCATAACTCAGAATGTTAAGAACGGATCTCCAAGAAAATTACAAAAGCTGTTATTGCTTTCACAAGGCACACATGATTAGGTTTTGGTGTTGATTCATAGAAAATCATGGTTTCAGAGCCTATTAAAATTTTTCGTACCGCTGCCTCGCTTGGACGAGGTATACGTTCTCAGAGTTCTCAAGTTAGGTCTGCCGATAATAAGCTAAATCGGTTACGATCTCATACGCCTAAAACAGGATCACTATTGAACCTTTTTTTGGCCATTCTTCTCTAGAATCCCGGGGGATTGGTGCAACAGGCAGGAAAGGTCAGTTGGAGAGTCGGTGCATCTAATAATTCATACCAGTAAGATTTTCTAAGCCTGGCACCCCTAGCAAACTTTTACTATGTTCTCGCACCCCATGTAAAAATAATAACTCATCTGATGATAGAGGATGAAATTTACACAAAACTTGCGAAGAAATTCAAATGTCCCACCTTAATTATCCAAGATTTTGTACCCGCTGGTAAATCATCTCGCACTCCAGCTATAGCTCGCGTTCCCCTTGATTCGGAATCCTTGCCCTGTACATTTCTTGTAACAGCTACCGTTTCTACACTTCTGGCTCGATTACTTTTGTTACAGTGTCAATTTCTTCTTTTTTTTTGCATAATCTCGGTGCATGCGTGGGTTTCCTATATCTATCTCATCTCAACTTTCCTGTAGAAACGTCATCCCCTGTCTTGCTCAATATGCTGCATCTCCCTTCAATTGTGGTGCCCAACCTGTTCTCAGCTAGCTTGATACACCTAGAAAATACCGTATGCTATCCTTATTACACTCCATAAAAAAAGTACAAAATCATCTGATAACAGATAAAAAATGAAATGAAGTTCACACCTAATTTGAGTACAAATTTTTTCTATCCAACTTCATTTTTCAATGTTTCGCACTTCTTAATTAGAAGAATATCTCACACCCCTAAAGGGTGCGAGCACCCCTCGGTTGATGACCCTGCATGGTCTACTGAATAGGCCATTTAATTCCGATATAATTTAAGAGACCAGAGTAAAATACTTGGCAGACCAAGCAGCTGGATACCACGAAACACTGGCCGAAGCGGGCAAGAATTTTGTTCGTGCAGTGAAGCAGCAGTAACTTTCTGATGATACAGGGTTTTCGGAAAGTCATTCTGGAGTTTCTGTAACCATTTAGTGAAAGAAATTCCTGCAGGGGGTAAAGGAGAAGAGTCCGCTGCTCACGGACGGCATGCAGGACCTTCTCTGCATAAGATGGGTGACGTGCATAACGCCATCAACTAATCAAGTAATAATGACAACTGAATGATGGCAAGTCAACATCCATTCAGGCTTGGATTCCACTTAATAATAATTGACCATATAATAGAAATGAAGCTCGAAATATATCTAAAGCTGTAGGATAAGTTTCCAAACACGGTATATATGAAATTTAAATTTTAATCGTTTGATCTACCGCCTTATTATTATTATACTGGGTTGGATTATGATCTACCGCCTTGTACAGTATCAAATACTCAGTACGATTTCTGGTGTTGGTTCGCATCACCTTAGTCGATGCGACGTCATTTCTAATCTTCACGAGGATTTAAAATTACTTTGACCAGTAACAGATCAAAAATGCATTACAATGGTTCAATAATAATTTCATATCATGCACAGTCAGTTGATCAGTGGCAGAACAAAAACGTTCAACAATGGCTCAATCATAGCTTAACTTTAGAGTTACTATATCACCATTAGCAGAACGTGAACGCTTGCAAAGGCTAAAAAAAGTTCATGATCAAAATCTGTTCTTTCAAAGCCCAGAAAATTTCTAGAAAAAGAATTTGATGTCAATCTTGCTGTTTAAGCTTGTCGCCATCAGCCAAATCAAGCACATTCGGGGACGATTTCAATCAAGATTATACCGTTAAGTGCTACAACGAACAAGCCCTTCAAATCACCGCTAAAAAAAGGGTTTAGCAGCAATAGCAAAACAGAAGTAACTATGCTAAGCTTAGCTTTTGCTCACAAGAGCAACAAATCATTATACATATAAACCTACATATTCCTGTATTTATGAACCCTGTTTTTCTTTTCCTTAGCATCGATACGCACAGCTAACGTTTGTATCCGTTCTACTTATGCAACGTGTTATATGTATTTTACTATTTTACATAACTGCAATATGAACACAATACTTTTTCTGTAGTGGTTAAACACTCACCGATCTTTAGTATGGAAAATAATGCAGTTA
Source organism: Parhyale hawaiensis (assembly GCA_001587735.2). NCBI lineage: Eukaryota > Metazoa > Arthropoda > Malacostraca > Amphipoda > Hyalidae > Parhyale > Parhyale hawaiensis. Next base: position 8,591,152 of record LQNS02278074.1, read on the forward strand.
ACTGTAGCAACTTTGCGGCTGTGGCCAATTTTTTGGATGCTAAATAAATTACAGCAAATGTTTAACTTTCTCATGCTGTTTTCAAGTTAGAACGATTGTTGAAAGCATATGAAGATATCGTTGGAAGTTGAAACGTTTGGAAGACTATCGCATTCTTTATCTCGAAAATTTTTAATTCATTTGAAAATTATTAGCGAATAAAAGACTGGCATCGGTTTCGAAGAATGATGAAAGGAAATACAATATTGTTTAATCCGGTACGTAAGAATATTTAAAAGTTATAATAGTAAGGATATTTATTTGCGTACTTATAGGGATATAAATTGAGGGAAAAATGCACTAAAGGCAGTTAATCACTAGAACTACGGTAGTACCAAATAGAAGTGATGATATTTTAATAATCATTGCTTACTACGCCGCATGACGACTCAATGTTTGACCCCTGGCCGGGAACGGTGCCTGCGCGCCGCCACGCACCGGCTGAACATGTTACGGTAGGTTAGTTAGCGGCCAGGACCATGACGAAACGCATTTACTGAAGAGTTAATTGATGTCCTGACACCTGGACGACACCTGTGAGGTTGACGAACAAATAGGTACACGAAACATCTATACCACCCCGTAGGAAGGGTTTCCTAAAATAATACTATTCCTGTAGTCGTTCAACAAACTAGTTAAATACAAGATAAAAATGAGAGCTATAGATTAAATTGCAGATTCAAACGCTATCACACCACACAACCTACATTTTATACACAGCTCTATTACAGTGGCAACACACTCAAATGAAAACACAGACGGACAGCTTCTAAGTGCAGCTCAGCTGTACCTCCAGATTCCTGTGACGCCATCGTTCTGCCATCAGCGTTGTCATGAAGAATTTAAAGTAACGAGAAAAATATTTAGACTCAACCGAACTAGAAGATTTTATTTTTACTGACAAGTGGTAAGTTTATCCGAGGAAATGTTCTGTATATTCAACACTTCACTGCGCCATTTAATTTACCTTTCCCGGAGGAATAACACGATTAAAACTATATAGTGTGTGATACATTACGTTGTGAAGGGTTAACGTCTTAGGAAGTTAAAAGGCTTTCAGGATGATCTAATTATGAAAAGCCTTCTGTCTAAAAAGTTTTCCAGCCATTATTAGCATCGAAGAAATTTCAATCGGCTGGTTATGTTGGTGAAACTCGTATCTTGTATACCAACTTAAAATGAAATCATTAAAGTCAAACTTTTCTTACAAAAGGACTGAATATGAGCTAGTCTGATTCTTCTTAGTCTACATGTGATTACGATCGTCTATATAGCTGTTTTAGTTAATGCACCACATCAGTTTGAATGCCCAAAAAATAATACGAAAATGTACGGAAGAAAAAGACACTAGAAACAAAGGGTGGCGCTGCTGACAGAAACGAAAAGCCCTTAAGGAGCAGTAGGCAAAAAATGCAAGAGCTCGAGGCCCTTCCGATCACGTAAACTGTCGCCTTGGTACATAACTCCAGAGTAATGGGTTTCTTTTGTTTCCCTGTCACCACTTCCTTTTTTTGAGTTGTTAACATTGTTACTGCAGGGCTCCCCGCTGATCACGCTGAGGTTCATGATCATGACAATTATGTATGGTCACTTTGGGGTCTCAAAGTCTACCTGGGAATGGAAACTCAGCCTACGTCAGATGCAAGAAAAAATTTATGCCGAGGCCAAACCTATTGTGTTTTTGTATCCATGATACCGAATTTTAAATTGATTTCAAAAAGAACGAATGCGCTGCTCATCCTTGCTCTAGTTGCTCATTCGGATGCATAATGTGGCCTCGGCATAAAGTGAACAGCTTCAAACATGGCTACTCTGCAAAAATCCACTACAGTATATAATAAAACACAGTTGTTGGTCGCTTGCTTCCTTGCTCTGCTGTTAGTCCGTCTCTCCGACACGCTCTATGGGAATAGATAAGAATAAATTCAATGGGAATAAGGTAGTGAAAAATTTGAGGGCGTAACGATCCCATGAATCGGAATAAGGTAGTTGGAAATTTGAAGACCCTGGCTCTGGATCCCGGGCTCTGGATGCCCAGTATCTGGATCCCCGACCTCTGGATCCCGAGCTCTGGATCCCTGACAGTTAGAGCAGTTATAGAAGCTCAGTCTCGCTCCTCAGTCTTGGAGTTTTCGTTCCTTTCGTGTATAATCTATTCCGCTTATGCTTTCATTAGCTGAATCATATCGTAGCAGTTCAATCTTCACGCTCAGCAGACGCCTTTTTAAAGTGATTTTGCATCGCAGCCAAATTTCGACGCTTGAGGTTCAACGATAAGTTGGTATCCACGATACGGTGAGCCCCCGGCATTTCCAGTGAATTATTTTGACTGAAATATATTTTCTTGGTGCAGCTTAACGCTTGCCCAATTCCAAGCTGATATCCACGTCTTATCTTGTAGGGGGTTATTTTGCTATCGCAAAGCTCATGGCTGTACAGCTTGCATTTCACGAATGGAAGATCAGGCCTTTAGGGATGAGACCTATAATACAGCAAAACCTATACTGGGAACCGGAACAATGAAAAGCTCAATCACAAATTTTTGCCGTGATTTTTGACGGCTAGGCCCTGAATTGGCTAATATTTTATGGTTTTGTTGAATTTAGCAATGGAACCTCATTCGCATAACTGATTGTGCATCGCTTGCAGATCGATGGACTTTGGGTCAGGAGACAAAGGTAATAAATTTCGAGTGGTGACAAAGAGACTGTATATCCTATCAGAACTCAACATCTGACGTATGCTGAGTTTTCGGGCCCTGAATGTAATCACTGCACCACAAGGCGGCTGAATGAGGATGAGAAGCGACCCACACCACTATTCTATTATGTTCTATGCTAAATATAGTACAGAGCTGTCTGTAATCTAACTCAATATAGTGGAGATTTGCTCTGAACCTGCTGCAGACGATATAGTCTTAAGCCATATATTTTCTCTTCACAGCGTTCGAAGATTTAGTGTGACCACTTAGACAACTGTGAGTATCTGTTTAATTTAAATAAAACTTAATAAAATGTTAGCCGTCATGTCAGTTTATATTGCCAGCTTTACTAGCAAGGTTTCCCATATGTCTTTGAATTTTGAGTGACGAATAACTCGGAAAACAATGCAGTTTCTTGTTCCTTAACAAGCGCATTTAACAAGTGCAGTAATACCGCTGTGAATGAAATGAGACAAAAATCAACCGTCTGCAGAGGGTTTTAGAGTAGTGAAAGTTTCTCTGACAACAATGCATTTTATGCTTACCTTTTGTCAATAAAAATGTCGTCTAGTTTTGCACTGACTATGTCGCACAAACTCCTTAGCTGACTAGCTCGGCAAATTAACTTTTTAAATAGCAGAACATATGAATGTAACTATCACCTAACTGATAACGTAATATTTCGCCCAAATGAGATATTTTTCTCAGATCTGCTAAGTGTTCGTGGTTTTGTCAAAAGCAATTTCTTGAAAAGATCAAAACTGCCTGCTACTGCAATCGAATTCTGTATATGACAAACTATCGAGCTTTTCAATATTGTAATGTCTCTACGGGTTTTATTATTTTCATCTCCATAAGAATTATTATTTAGTTTTTGTTTTGTCTTGTTGGTAGTGCTGATTCTAACTTCAAGAAGGTAGTCTTGAGACAGTGAAATTTACTCCCCTGAAGACGAGCCTTGGATCAAAGAAGCTAAACTACCCAGCAGGCGTTCATGTCTGTGCTGGCGATGATTCAGAGGGGGGGGGGAGGAAGAAACCCAAGTTTTGAAGAAATGCGCAAAACCAATGAGTGTGAGTATAGATATATATTTGTTTGTCAATCTATTTCTTCCTAGTCCTTGGCTAAAGTGTCTTGGATAACAACATCATTGCAGTGAGAAGCCGAAATAGTTCGATATTTACAGCCACTCAAACGGCATCTCGAATACATCTGGGGCTCGGATTGTAGGCAATGGTTGATAATTAATCTGAATGCTCATATAACTATACGTTATTTACGTGATACTATTTGTCACTACAAAAAAACTGCGCTGTTTTACTGAAGAAAAAATAGCTGGCGGTCCTGTCTTCTGCTACAGTATTTGAATAAAATAGGAGATCCAGTATTGGAGGTGAATGTAAAACTTATTGTTGAACCTAGGATGGCGAAGGAAATAACACCGGCATACATAGATGTTAATATAGCGATTGCTATTTTTTTAAGTAGCACGGAGGCTCAAACCATAGCTGTAATTTCATAGAAGATAATTTGGACTATAACGCTGTGATGACGATAGTTCGCCGATCTCAATGGTCTTGTCCTCTTTTCGTATAATTCTTACTTGCCAGTCTTCCCTCATTTTCATTTGCTTCTCGCACTCCAATCTTCCCTTATTTTCGGGTTTTTCCACATTTTAAACTTTTATTATTATTTGATGTATACTTCACCTACCTGAATCTTCTCTCATTTTTATTTTCTTTTCCTATTTCAATCTTCTTTCATTTTCATGCACTTCTACCATCTCCATTCATTAGCAAAGCAGTCAGTACCAGCACCGTACAGGCGCCAGCCTGTGAACACCAAGCAATTGTTGAGATGATCGTTAACTCCCAATTGACCGATCAGGAGTCAATACACAAAACGCAATCGACTCCACAGGCCATTATACATATTTCTGTTTTGTTCCGCTTCCGAATATTATCCGCAAATCTTCCACGCCAAACAAACAGGCGCGCAAATTCCAACATTCCCTGTTTTGTTTGGAATTGCATAGCGTTCCCTGTGTTTTGCCTCGCGGCTATAATTCCCAAATGCGATTTTGCTTAACCTGTCGATACGTCCTGCTGGTCCGAGAGAACAGCTCCGGCAGGTCTCTCCATTGTGAGCACTCCCTCAGTGTGTACATTGTTAGCTATTGTGCTGCGTATTGTGGCGCACATTGTGCATTTCATTGTGCGTTATAGTGCCGCGCTGAACAGAAGTACAGCACCCCGTAGATAGGTGCTCTCATTACTAACCCAACACAAAAGAGTCAACAGCCCGACTCCAGAGTTAACGTGTCGCACGTTCTCGAGTTGTTGCTCTGATTTGTAGACTCGATTTCTGCTAGCTCACTTCACTCGACTGCTCGCAGGAGCCCATCGTTTGTTTAATCACTTGGACTCAAGTGCTGCTACAGACTCTAATTTAGAAGTTTGGAGAGCGTGTCTAAACGTTTCACTAAATCTTAATTATATTAAAACTGATATACTGTACATTGGAGAAATTGATTCAAGTTCAGCCAATTTATTTATTTTTATTAGGGCTGATTGTTAATTTATTCCTAGCGGGGGTGGGGGGTTAAGTTAATATCCTTTGTTTAAGATGAAGCAGGCTCACTTATTATTATAATTTCTAACAGTTGTTTCCAAAGGGGCTTATACGTTCAGAACTATACATATAGCTTCTATGATTGTTTTTTTAATGAACTTACTTTGCTGTCTTTAGAGATCATAGTTCGTCTAGTTGAATCCACTTAAGAAAGTATTGATAGCTCATTTATTTAGCGCATTGGGAAATGTAATTTGATTTGTTAGTGGTTGACTCAACTCGATTACATGCTGCGAATTCACTTGTAAGGAATTCAACTACCTTCGATATCTTCAGTTTAAGGACGACTTTAATTCATTTGAGGGACTTCTTTGTTATGCGAACAAATAATTTTTTTATTGTCCCTACTTATGAAGTATATTCTTTTTTCCACAGAAATAGATAGCAGGAGTAACAATTAAGTGAAACGATCTGTAACTGTTGGGAGATGTTGCTCAAGTGCTGTCATTGTACTTTTTTTTGTTTGTTAAATCATCTGCCTCAGTAACCGCTACGCTAACTCACCTGTAAATTAGCCGTACTTACACTCATAAATAAAGTCGAGGAGTTCAGTCAGGACTCGAACTGGGCTCCTCGAGATTTAGTACGACCGACACTATATGTACTACGCAGCCACGGCGCAACAAGACAGAGCTAAGCACGAAGAACGATTGCACCACCACAGCCCCCTGGAAGTTTCTGTCTCGTTACTGATGTGCTCTTACTACTGAACGAAACCTTCTGTTATCAACCTTTGATACCAGAAAAATCTCTTAGTTTTATCTGATCATACGACACAGTAACGCATTCAAACGATTAGCTGGAACAGAGCGTTCAAAACACCAACGTGTGAACTTTATTTTGCAGTCGGGGATTTTTCGGTAAAACGATATTTCGCCGCAGTTGAATACACGATTTTTATCAGCTCTGCTTTTTAAATTGCTGTATTCGTTTTACGAACACAAGCGCACAAATGCACGAAGCTCTCTAAGTAATGATTGGATTCAATTCAAATTTGAGGAGGCATATGAAGCTTTACTAGCGACATCTGTTTAACAAATTTGAGTATTTGCCGGCTCATTTTTATTACAGAAACAAAAATGTGTTCACGATAGCTCAATAGAATTTTGGACGATTAGTTGAGTGAACGTGTTCATATGACGATCGTGTGAACCCGACTTGATAGTTTGCAGAAAAGATGCCATTCAAGTTGACCCGAATATAGAACTTAAGTAAACTTGAACGGTAGTGTCACAGATCAACTGGGGTTTACCACAGCGAACTGAATCCATAATCATTATTATTTTTGAAGTCTGGTATAACCACCGCAATACCAATTAGTTCCGATTTCTTCACTTAAGGAAAGTGGGACGTCACTCTGACAATTAATCACCCACTATAGTGAGGTAATTTTGATTGAGAGAGTCTTCAGGGGGCTGAGTTTGAGAAACAATTGTGCATCATTAATACAATGAAAGCAATATTAACAAAAACCATATCTCTTCCTGTATTTCGCATTAAAACAAAGAATTGTGTGGGTTTTCTTTCCTTAAAACCAACGTCCTGAAATGTAAATTTTTACTTCTCCCAAACTGAATAAAGATGAATATACATTATATATATATATATGCCGTTCTCTCTTTTTTATTTCGTATTCAGAATTTTTGGAAAAATTTCAGAAGAATACTTTCTCCTACTACTTTCGACTAGTACTGCGTGTATGAATCAATGGTTATGGTGCGTGAATAGTTAACCCGCTAGGTGGCGAAGAGCTGTGTATGGCTACTGTAGAATAACCCACTATAGAGTGGTCTCAAAGTAGACATAAACATTTGCTGTATCAGGTTGTTTACGACTTCAAACTCAATGTAGCCTATAATACCCTGTCACTTTCTCGGACTTAGGAGTGCTAAGCCGTGGTGAAGTATTACGCTTAACACAGCCTGTCGCAGTTTGCGTCGCGTGCCCACGGGTCACCCCCAACTACAGCAGCTATTCTGAGGAAGTTACGGATACAAATCCCTTTAGAGTACATAACAATGGTAAGCCAAATTGGTTTCGTCATGAAGAGAAAGCAGAGTTCATGTGAGAGTTCATTAACTGAGGTTGTGAATCCCGGACAGACCAGACGAAAGAGAGTGGTTGATTTTAACGGTGGTCAAGTGCCTCTCGAGAAGTACAATGGCCTCGTTGCTCGTTCCAAAATTAGTTTTGCTTTCACGTAGGCACACCGAGTAATCTAAATAGCAAACACCAGGATGCATAGTCATAGCTACTTACCGTAACCCTCGTGCATGTCATTTTCAGCCTTGACTCACTTGCCAGGACGTCAAACATGAATGACGTACTTGATGGCACTAGTCGTTTTGACTGGGAGAAACCTATTCTCAAAAGCTCGCTTTACAGCTTCGAAAAACAATACCCGACAAGACAGACAATCGAATGAGCAGAGAACATACAACTAGGCTTTGGCACCAAGACGCATTGATCTTGGGCTTTGAGCGAGGAGATGCGCAAGATGCATGCGCAACGCCTAGGGAAGGAAGTGTTCCGAATGCTGCTCATATGTATAACTAAAGCTATCTTGGACTCGACTGTTGAGGTAACCATAAGAATATGTTTATGTATTTTATAGTATCAAATAAATAAATACTGCATGCGTAACGAGAGAGAATTTGAGACTTTGAACCTCATCTCAAGAGCAATTAGTTAAAGATGAACACCTGAAACTAAATCTTAGATCCGTACATGATTGGAGTTTTAGAAAAAAGCAAAGCTAATTATATGAATATTTCTTGATGGAACGATCCCAGTTGATGACGGCTAATGTACAGCTAATACTTGTCGAACTATGTTGCAAATTCTCTTAGCGTATGTCCTTGTTTGCACTGAAAGCACAACCGCTCTACTTTTCTACAGTACCTTGGAAACTATAATATATACATAACCGTAGTTTTTATTGTTCCTTCGACTAGTACCTGCAGTTGCAACATAAATTACTGCTAGTATGGCCGAAGCGAAAAATATCCGTGGCATACATATACGGTCAGCAGAGCGTACACTGCTAGCCTGTCTTCGGGTGTTTTGCTCGGTACGATCGAGGTGGCCGCTGCCTGCAGGACTAAAACTGCGTATGGCGGCCGAACAGCACCAACGCCTCTCCGATGCGCCGCATGAGTGCCACCCTCGCTTTTCCAAAAACTTGTAATTTACTTAAGTTGAATGACGTGCGAGCAGAACATCCGCCCTTAAACTGAGCCTGCGATTGCCTAGAGTTCAGTAGATGTAGAGCGATGTGCGAGTAGAGCGTTCGCTTGTAGAGTGGAGCCCTGCCATGGACAAGGGCTGTTCGGTAGCAATAATTGCATCTCCAACTTCAGTCTTGCAGTCGCTGCCTTTTGTTTTACTCGCCCCAGACGCTCTCAAATCGGCCACTTCTCGCGCTCTTCGTGGGCTCGTGGCCATAGTCCTCAATAAGAACGCAACCGAATCAAGTGAAAATGCGCGAACAATGGCATTGTATTTCGAAAGACTTGTAACTATTAAAATCAATTTTGTAGTTTTCATTGCGCCCTCTCTTGTCGCTCGTTATGGTCTCATATTTACTGTTTGTAATTATAATGCCCATGAATTGAATAAAAATACTCAAGAAACGAACGCTTTCCAGCTGTCGAAAGTCATAAGGTTTTACGGCGCTGCCGATCTCTTTTGGCGCACTCAAGGAAATTCTTGCTGCTGTACCTCTAGTATCTAGACGCCGCTGAACGGAACCAGGGCAAGAATAGATGATTAATTATGTTTGATCTCTATATGGGTTAGCTGCTCTGGGTTTAAAAAAAATAGTAATAATAATTTCCTAACACGTGCAACAATTCTCGTCCCTGCTCTGCATGGCGCTAGTGACTGTTACTTTTTGAACCGATTCAAATTTTTAGAGCACCCGTGTAATTTCAAGACCCTCCACAAGAAAGCCAAAGTGACGTTAGGCACACGACCCATTGCCTCCTGGTTTAATGCTGCAAGCTGTGACCAACGGGAGGGCTGGCAGCGAGCTATCCCCACACTGCATGTAACCGTTTACGGCGGGTTTGTCAGGCACTTTCAGTAAGGATTAGGCCAGTGAATTTTGAACGTCACATGCAGGTCCCTTGCCAGTCGCGCTTTTATTTGACGGGGCATTTTGTTGAACAACCTCGCACCCCGAATGGTGAATCTGTTGGAACGTCTCGTTACACCGACATTTCTGATCAGGACTAGCACTTCGCAGCAGCGTCCAATGGGGTTCGAGTGTCTGGCGAGAGCCACCCTTGTACACCTAAAGTGATTCTTTCAGAATTTTTAAAACACAGATGATTGCTTGGCATTTGGATCTCCGTTGACCTGAGTACCATTCATTTGCAGGTTAGCGAGTTTTTCGTAGTCTATAATAGTTGAATGCTCGCATGTCTCTAATATTTGCAATGTCCGATTCTTAGAGAGCCTCGAGGCGCTAGACGTCTTTCTGTTTGTTCTGTATCCAAACCGGTGAACGTGTTCTCTCCTAGGCAGCACTAGCAATTTTCTTAACTGGAGCTTTGTGTCTACTTCTCGGGACGAGGAAATTCGGAGTCATCCTCCACAGGTCGAAAAATACATTCTTCTTCCCAAGTAGTATTCTGGGCCGCCCCAGAAGGTATAATTGTAACTTTGCTTCTAGGGTCTCCCACAATTATATTCTTCCATTTCTTCTCAAAACTATATACACGGGCTATATCTTCTCTAAAACTCTGCTCAGGTTGTAAATGTACACCTTCATAGAGTTCCCTTGATAATCTACAACCAGCAGCGTAGCGCAACCTCACATGACAACAGCATAAGAAGCACTGAGCTCCAAACAGACATAGCCCGAGGGCCGAGGAGTGTGTGCACGCTCACGCTATGGTGTCGCTTATATATCCTCGCATTCGCACAGCTACAGCGGATTCTAGCAGCTATACGTAAGCTATGACATTCAACTTACGCTAGTGTTGGGAGGTGTTGACGGTTGAGAAGATTTAATGTAATTGCGATCTTTAGGAGGACGATCGTAATGCTCTGCCAAATTCTCTACTTGCAGATGAGAATAGAAAATGACTTTTTTTGCTCCAGAAGTTTATTTACCTGTTCTAAAATAAACGTCTGTTGGCGGCAATGCTTTAGTCGATTTCATAATTCACGAGTTATAGGACAGTGCCCTTCTAAGCAGAAACCTTACAACAATTGCATCTGTCACAAAATTTATATTGCGTATCTAGAACGTAAAAGAATTCCCTAGCTAAAAAGCAGTTCACAATCTTCCTCTAAAACTGCGTTCGGTGCAGTTTAGCAGTTAAACATTTGTCGAACGTAAATATCGTTCAAATCATAACCATACGTGAACGCCCACAGGCTATTGCACCACGTGCTGTGGTCGGTGCACACACTTTCACGTTGGAGGATGTTAGATGTCGAATCAGTTCGGCCGGTGCTTCGTACCCTTGTCTGTTGGGGTTTAGAATTCTTTGCCGGCATCGGCTTTCGGTCGTGTTGGCCTGCAGGCGTTTAAGGCAGCTGTTAATGGCTTTTTGTCGGGTTTCTTTTAGCAGCGTTTCGGGCTTTCCGGTGTTGCAATGTGCTTCATTTGGATCGTTCTACCTGTCCGTGTTGGCCCGTGCGTGAAGTTTTAATAATAATAGAGCAGCAATACTTTCATCAACATTACATCAGACAGATTTCTGCAGCTCATATATGATTATTATTTTTAATTTGAAACAGTACTGGATTTGTTCGGTGAGAACATTTTAAGAACTAGGTAAAAGTAGAAAACGATTTGTATTGAAAGAAGGCTAGTCGTATGTGATCCTAATCACGTCAAAAGGTATGTGAAAAAAGTAGCTTCAAATAAGTTGTTCAATTTCTGTCTTTTAATTGGCCGTCTATCTATTATCAGAACTGAAACAAATCCTCGTGTTGGGCAATGTTTGTGTATACATGTTGGCCTATTTAAATGACAGGTGTCACATCAATCAAACTTAACACAAATGCGTCTGTTCGTCAATGTGAGAGGTTTCTTTGGCCTCTCGCTAAGCCGGAATCACATTGCCGCGGAAGATCTGGCAGACGTAGGCTGCTATTGTGGTTTATGGTCCCCATAATCCGGGATGGCACAACAACTACTTCAGGCTCTTCAGCGGTAAACTAATAAAACTAGCCTATGCTTGTCAACACACTGCCTAGAAAGTAAGAAAGTAAGAAAGAAAATAAAAGGACACGGTTGCTGAGCAGAGTGTAGGTTTCTACAGTATGAGTGGGTTTACCAAATTACAAAGTGAAGAATTTTAAAAATCTTATCGAAAATTTGAATCTGCTATGTCATTTCCACTAGATTAGATTAGATTGGCAACAGTAGACGGACCAACAGGCCCGTTTCCACTGAGACACCGAAACTTACGCCCCTGCCCCCTGTGAGCTATTGCCATTATGTCAGCAGGTTATAGATGACCGAGAAAAGAAGAAGAAAAAGGAAATAGGAAGCTCTGAGCCGCGAGTTGATCACAAATACACGCAAGTGCAATTTATATCCGCTGATCTGCTGAACTTGGTGGAAGACGTATTCTTAGTTGTGGAGGATTTCTCTCCCAATGTACGTCGAGACGATTTTTAGACGCGCTGACTGATTCCGCACCAACAACCTTTGAAGGGAGTTTATTCCAAATGCTGACTATGAAATAGGGAAAGAACTGCTGAATTAAGGTTTTCTTCGAGCTTTATGTTTGAGTTTTTGACCGTTGTTTCGCAAGCGATCACTGAGGTCTCTTTTAAAGAGCCCCGTTGTATATCGTTGACGCCATTCAAATACTTGAATGCTTCTATTAGTTGTCCTCTGAGTCATCTTTGTTCGAGAGAGATCAGACCCAGTTCATTTAGTCGACGTTCATACGACCTGTTCCGCAGCTGAGGTATCACTTTCGCTGCTCTGCGTTGGACTCTTTCCATGTTATCGATATCTTTACGCAGATGTGGCGACCAGAATTGAACAGTAAATTCTAAGTGTGGCCGCACGAATGCCTTGTGCAAGGGAATGATGATGTTCTTGGACTTGTATTCAAACTTATGCTAAGAAGTATTATTTACTTGCGTAACTCGGTTACTCTTTGAAAGTTAGCTAAGTGCATTGGCACTAGTAAGCAACAAGCAGTGTCCAACAAAATCTGGGGCGAGTGGGACGGACAAAACTTGGGGAGCTGTGTACGTGACCCACAATGTGGGGATCCATACTTAAATACCTATAAGCGCAGACCTATACACTCCATCAGAGCATGACTTAATGCTACGAGCAGAAACTGTAGGGACGCGCGTGCCCCACTGTTCCCGGCTGCTTCACTTAAAACTCTTCATATGTCATAAGTGAAATTTGGTGGCTGGCAGCGCCCTGTGTGAATTGTGCGGCAAACAGCGGCTCGGCGCACTCGAGTCGGCTTACATTGACCGCTAGGAGACCTCTTGCGGTGCGGGGAGACTAGGCGAGCTGACGCGTGAAATGCGCCATTGGGGGCTGACTGAACAGAGTGTGATTGCTCTTCTTGACTAAATCTCTCTCCAAATTGCTCACTCCTATAGC
>LQNS02278074.1:8678980-8697049 GCA_001587735.2 Parhyale hawaiensis
CCTGGGAAACCCACATGCACTGGTTTGTGCTGCGGGTATAGGCCCACTGGCCCCAGATGAGCAAGTGTAGTCGCAGTTGCCCTCGGGTCACGAACTATGGCGCCAATTTGACGGAAGGAACAAATGACCCGAGACCCCCCCCAACCCCCTCATCTCTGAGGAAGGCAGTCAATTCCGCCACGGCGCCGTGCATGCACACACAACAGCCGAGTCAGCACACCAAGATCTGCAAAGAGCTCGCGTGCCTCACGGGGCATCGAACGAGCGATACAAGGTGTCAGAGCTGAGAACGGAAGCATGCAGCTACCGTGGAAGCTCTAAAAGTAAATTCTAAGAACAAATTTGAGAAGCTTAGCTTTGAGTTTATTATATAAAAAATATTAAAGGGCTTATCTTAACAAGAAAATCCAATTGTGAAACGGTTGGGTGTGATTTGCCGCGTCTCTATATTCCGAACAGCGAACACCTCTCTCACGACGATGCCACATGTTATTCAAAAGAACGAGTATCGACATATTATCGTACGAATGTTTTGATTTGCCTATTTAAATTTGAATAACACACACTTGCTAACAATTTTGAATTATAATTCCCTCCAGATGTAATGATACGCCCGACAGTTAACTAACAGCACTTATTGGGGAGTAAGCTGAACTGACGGTAAACATTTTCAAGCCATGTGTTGGCAATCTCAAAGCTGTGTTTAGAGGAGTTAAACATAACGATCGGACGAAAAAATGACAATACTCGTACTTTAGACTAGCGAGTGTCTTCGGCATCGGTAATAAGACAGTATCCTATTAAACTCATCCCAATTTTCTCGTTGAGATAATATAAAGAAAGTAATCCAGGCCATAATCATTAGAGACGCATTAGCGTAAAAACAATGAGCTTTTTCTAATTTGAGTAATTTTCATTAAATTCTTGAATAAAATTAGTATTGCCTCGAGTTACTTGGGTAAACCTGAAAGGAAAATTGTATTACTCATAACCACTAGGGATTGGTTTTTTGAACCATTAAAAAGAGAAATAGTAGAATGTTGAGAATCGAGGAACCTTCAGTGCTGCACCCTGAGGCCTTGTTTCCAAAGCCAAATACCTGCTAAAACGAAAAACTCTCGCACCATTTGCACCATCAACAACTCACAGTTGTACATTTTCCAGCTTTAAGCAATGTACTGATAAGAGATAAGCGTTTATTATTTTGCTGAGGCGAAAATAGTTGGAGCACATGCGGTCTGCCACAGCGGAACGTGAGTTGGCGCAATTGCAAGTCCAAACCCTCTTTTTTGCTACTTTAGTAGCTCTTTAGGAACACGATGAAGCTTCAATAAATTGTTATCAACATGTTCAGGATAGCCAAACATCGAAAGACATCCAATGCAACGAAAAATCGTCAAAATAAATTAGAAATGACATCGATGCTCTAGCAACACTGACGATATATTCACGAGCGTTCGCACCACGTGACGTCACACAGGGAGATGAGCAGAACCGTCTCAAAATGGTCAAGCGATGAGTTAACCTAATAACGTATAGTTCAGTCATGAATACTACTGTCTATTTATGAGGTGACTCACACAGTTAGCCAGTTCAGACTCGGCTCTGAAAACATGTGCAGCTGTACGCGGCTTTAAAAAATAAACGAAAATAAAGCTGACTTGGGTAAAAACAACTACAGGGCTGGAATCCAAGAGCGCTGACTTCCACTAAGCAATGCAGTGCTAAAACGACATAATGGTTGACTTACAGACAGACAAACATTGGCAACATGTCACCAACTCTTCTTCGTCACACTCCCATGCAATAACTCCTGTGATTTTCATGAAGATCTGTCCTTAACTCCCTATAAGTGATTGCATACAGACAGAAGAGCAAAAAAAAAAAACACAGAAAAATATCTTTTTGACCTCTTTGGCGAAGGGTATATGATGAGCTAAAAGAAACTAGAAACACATGTAATTCTTATAAATTAAAGCATTAGCGTGAAGTGTCCAACTGTAGATCCTAGCAGCAAGGTATACAAACGTACGAGAGGTAAACAAGATGCGCATGTGTGTTTTGAAAAGAAATATCCCCCAAGGAAGCTATGCATGACAGTATGATGGCGAAAGGACATAGCCGGGGCACCCAAGGTATAAGAACAGCGAGCCAAACGCACGCCTATTTACTATTTATTATCAAGCAGGTGAAAACACATGTATAACACAATACGGAGCAAGTGCCTAAAATGTTTACCGCTATCTCAATAACATAGCCTACAGAGGGCTGGTAATTTTGTAAGTGACTTGGATGGGTGAGTGAGGTGAACTGTGCAAGGGAAAATGAAATAGTATGATAGATCACTTATTTCTCTCCGAGGAGGGATAGTTACTCGGATGATTTTCGGATAGCAGTGCCTAGATAGAGGTCCATTTTTATGCGATTTTCATAAAGATACTCATATAGCCTATTGAAGAATTGAATTGATTATTGCACAGACAAAGTCTTTTATATTACTTTGTTTCATAATTTTTATTTTGATACTTGCTCAAAACTATGTTAGTGTATAGTTTGCAGACTATCAAGTGAGTCAGTGCACCTCGCTTACCTCAGTTTCATTTTTCCCATTAACTCTGACAGCATGGCTGCGACAGTTCATATTTGTATTTACACTTGCCGAGGAAATAGAATTTTAGACATTCCTTTTAATGCTTTTTATGGAGTACTCAGTAACTGTGAAGTATACAACAGTCGAAACAGTCGAGCAATTGGATGATTATTCACGCTGAAACGACTTGCGGGCAGACCGACAGGCCTTAAAAGAAGAAAAGGTTAGAAGCATAAAACGTTAATCCAGTGGAAGTTATGAGATAGGGACAAATAATTTGAACAACGGATAAGTAGCCAGCCTCACGGGGCTGCAGCAGCGAAACATTTAACAGCTACATTTACTGTTTCTCTGTTATTCTTAACTCCGAGAGTGTCGAAAGGTTATCTAGTGCTATCTCCCTTTAGTCAGAGATAATTCGAATGATTACACCCTCTGAGACGGAGTTCACACGTCATTCATATTAAAGCGCTGGCTCATTCACTCGCCCGGATGTTTTACAGCGTCGTTGTCAGCACAACTTTGGGCAGGCTGCAAGAAATTATTAAAATGTTAACCGTCGAATCAGCTTACTCGGCAAGTGCACTTGGCAAGTAACGGATATTTCTTCAAACCTCAACTGAAATAAAGATTAAGAAAACCGTGAACTTTTCTGCCATTTCTGAGGCCTAAGAAGCGTTCACACGTCATTCTCTTGATTGTCATGCGGGAACGAAGTGTGAGAAGAGATACTATTTTCGTCCTGTGTGTGTGTGTGCGCATGCGTATGTGTGTCCATATCTTCCCAGATATTTTTGAATTTCAGTCCACCCAAAAACTGTGAGAAGGATTTGAGCTATCATTACATTCTCTTAGAGGCAGTCAGGTGACTTGACTCAGGTGAGCGAAATGCAAAAGCTGCTTACACTCAGTAGCTTCAGCCTGCCCCCGTCCCCCCAACCCATCGCCGGTGATAGTTTTACGACAAGAGGCGTTCTTGTAGAAGTAAATTTTCTTGGGGTTACTTACCTCTCAAGCATTTTAAAATTAACTTTCACGTTTTTACCTGACACAGGGAAAATTTACTCCCCCCCCCAAAAAAAAAAAATTAAGCACCGGAATACTCAGAACTTACTGTTATCTTTGAAACCTGCAGTTAATATAGCCAGTATTGAATTTTGGTGGAATGAGAATTGAAGATGCTGTTGTCTCTATTTTGCATGGAGTTTCAACGGGCACGAATAAATTCAGCTAAGAGAAACGTATGCGACAATGCGCGACGAAACGGAAACTCCATCCAAATTTGAGCCTCTGATCTTCCACGCTCAAAAGGATGTATCCGGGCAAATATGTAGTAGCTACCTAGCACATTTCTAAGCGAAGTGAACTTCAAAAAACGCAGGAGCTCATGCAATATCAAATGTATAGTTGGCTGTAATAATCTGGAGAATGTCAATTCTTGCTACCACATCTTTTTATTCAGGAGCTTTTTATTTTTCTATCTAATTCGTTAACATCGTGACGGATAGACGGGCCAGCCAAGCAAACAGGCGACCAATAGGGTTGTGCATTATTCAAGACTATAGGTTATTTATAATTTCTAAATTTGGAGGGGGTTAAATGTCACGTCACAGCTACGTCTATCGAGAGAAAAGAAACTAAGTGTACTAGGTCAGATGGAGGTGCAAGCGTTTGGGTTAGATCGCGGGGTTCATCGTAAGATAGACAGCGTGTGATAGGTCAAATGGATTGTGGTGGATCTGCTTAAAATTTCTTTTAGATTTCTCAGTTGTTGGACTGTTTTACGTTTAGACATTTTGGCCGTTTCTTTTATTTACATTGGGCTTTTCATAAAAACGAATTAAATAACATTGAGTATTTCACCATGAGGGCATTGAACAACTGCATGAGCAGACCTTGTAAGATTTCACTCATCATTTGCTCAGTCGTTACTTGAAAGCATTCTGTAATATATACAAAAACAATAAATAAAATCCAGTAATACATGCGTAATTACTCTCTTATTACTGACAGGGTCTTTGGTTGCCGTTTAATTAAAAACAAATAAGAAACAACTAATGAGAACAAAAAAAAATTCCGGCCAGGTAGCTCTCCCTGTCCTAGCAGACACGCCAACCGCACACGCCCCTGGTAATCCGGATAATCTCTCCCAGCCTGGGCGCCCCTGGCAGCCGATCTGATTTCAGCTTAGTAGCTACCGGTGACACAACAAAATTTAATGTACTTATCGGTGCATATTCAACTGTATTTCTAACTTTATCCATTGACGCCGTCAGAGTCCGGTACGCATCTGCATAGTTTATTGATTCCTCTTCAGCAACAGTACAATACAACGCTTCTAGGTGATAATTTACCCCATATATTATACAGAGTTATAAAAAATATCAGTCATGTGGCGACGCTTGCTGAGATCCATCTGACTTGTCGGCCTACATAGCCAATTTTCAGCTGGTCGGCCCACCCCACTGCAGGGATTAAAAGGAAGTGATAGAACGAACGAACACCTTGTGCTGCAGAGGAAATTGTCGTCCCAAAACAGGCTCGCCAATGGTAGTATTTCCAGCGTATACGGGGAACAAACCTTAATTAAAGTGTGTGCTCGTTCCTTCTTAGGGTCTATCTATACACGTTAGTTTTTTGAACGCGTTCCCTCATCCACTCGTCCAGATGCTTTTCTGTATAGTAGAAGCAGCAGTAGTAAATCGCAACGTTTTCCGAGTTTTATTTCCATCCAAAGTTGCAGACACATCCTTAACTTTCCAAGGGATACTTGCGGAGGAAACTATCTAGACTACTATAAAAACTTTGTGTTGTACTCACACAGTTGTATTTAGAACAATGCTGCAATCCATTCAGGCTAGTGAATGAGTGACCACGCTCAAAGTACTAATTAACGTTACTGACTCGTTTTTCTTCAGCCACATAGTTTCTGTGCGTCTGCATTCGAACGATCGTCATCAATAACATCATGGAAATTGTTCGTTGACATAAGCTCTTTTCTAACTTTCCGTTAGACGGGTATATTGAGTGTCATGCAGTAAGTTCAATTTTTTTATGCTCGCTGGTCAGTTTTGGTATCCGGGCCAGGAAATTCTAGGAACGTCACAGTTGGAACCAGGTAAATGAAACAGTTAAGGTCACAAATGCACTCATATAGTAGGAAAATACTGTACAGCCATAGACAAAATTATCAGGTACCCCAAGAAAATTTTTATATTGAAAATAGACGCAGAAAAATACGTTCTTTACAATAAAAAAAAATCTGGTTTCTTATCACTAACGACGTAATATTTTAGCTATAAAGCTATAATGGTTAATTGTAAAAGACACTGTTGTTTATCACAACGCTCTTGTTCATCCGTTCTTCATCACAAACGACAATGTGCATTGACGCAAATCCAAACAACAAGGTAGTTTACAGTTAATTAATTTTGCTTAATGGCAAACAACTAATTTTCTGTGTGTATATCTGGATAGATTTTGCCTGTGTAGATGATGTCCGAGAAATGTATCGTATCACGATTAAATTCTGAATAACGTCGTTAGATGAGTTTTCATCATAATACAGTTTAAATCAGTTAATTCAGTATCGGCACTAAATCGCTTGTAAGCTGTCGGAGCTAATCCTCCGCCTTTAACAGTTCTCTTCATTTACAGAACCTAATTTTTATTTTATTTTACCGTATTGTTATTTAGCACATCTGTTTATACTGAGATGTTGCCAAACAAGGAAATTTCGGAGAAAAGCACTTTAATTGTGGCAGTGTTCAATACAGGTTATTCTGGGAATGAGATTGCGAAAAAATGGAGTGTTTGAAGAAGGGTGTTCAAAGTGTTATCAGTTTTTTCTGTAAATTTGGTGAATGGTTTGTGAACTGTGAAAACTGTCTGCATGTACATTAAACCTAGCAAACAAAAAACAAATCTGCCGGCCGGTAAAGTGACATATCTCAATGGCGTAGAACTCAATTATGTAAGTAACTTCTCTTATCTGGGCCACAAAATCACTGATGATTTTCGTGATAACCAGGACATAGAGAAAGAAACTCGGAAGCTACACGCAGNATTGTTTGATTATAAGTAGCTAGTTGCAGCTAAAAACAATTGAAACATGAAGTATGAGGGACCCTATGAAATATAAAAACAATGTATATTGAGTTTTACATTAATAACAGTTATAAGAGAGATTACTCTCACCTAAGAATATGAAATCTTATTTTTGGATGTATAATATAAGGTCATAAAAAAGTCATAAATATTTATCCTGAAAAGTCATAAAAAGTCATAAAATTTTCCTAACAATCTTCAGTAGACACCATGAATTATAGTAGGAAAATACTGTACAGCCATAGACAAAATTATCAGGGACCCCAAGAAAATTTTCATATTGAAAATACACGCAGAAAAAATACGTTCTTTACGATAAAAAAACACCTGGTTTCTTATCACTAACGACGTAATATTTTAGCTACAAAGCAATAATAATTAATCGTAAAAGACACTGTTGTTTATCACAACGCTCTTGTTCATCTGTTCTTCATCACAAACGACAATGTGCATTGACGCAAATTCAAATGACAAGGTAGTTTACTGTTAACTAATTTTGCTTAATGGTAAACAACCAATTTTCTGTGTGTATATCTGGATAGATTTTGCCTGTGTAGATGATATCCGAAAAATGTATCGTATCAGCATTAAATTCTGAATAACGTCGTTAGATGAGTTTTTAATACAGTGTAAATCAGTTAATTCAGTATCGGCACTAAATCGCTTGTAAGCTGGCGGAGCAAATCCTCCACACTTAACAGTTCTCTTCATTTACAAAACCTAATTTTTTTTATTTTACCTTATTGTTATTTAGCACATTTGTCTATACAGAAATGTTGCCAAACAAGGAAATTTCTGAAAAAAAAAACACTTTAATGGTAGCAGTGTTCAATACAGGTTATTCTGGAAATAATGGTGGCATGGTTCAATACAGGTTATTCTGGAAATAATGGTGCTCAGGGTTCAATACAGGTTATTCTTTAAATAATGGTGGCAGTGTTCAATACAGGTTATTCTGGAAATAACGGTGGCAGTGTTCAACACAGGTTATTCTGGAAATAATGGTGGCAGTGTTCAATACAGGTTATTCTGGAAATGAGATTGCGAAACAATGAAGTGTTTGAGGAAGAGTGTTCAAAGTGCTATCAGTTTTTCTGAAAATTTGCTGAATGGTTTGTGAACTTTATTTGAAGGATTTTGTGAATACTTGGCGCTGTTTATGTGCCTTGAAAAATTAAAGAAACTTTTCACCTACACTGCGTTGTACCTACGGTGGAATCTGGTTGATGGAGCGTTATAGGTTGAGACTGCATTTTGTGGTTATGCATGGGTTGGAATGCTGTTCATATGCGATGACAGAATAAATTTGACAGCGTACACCAGTATTTTGTACAGAGTGTAAACTACTCGTGGAAAAAATATTCAATAATAACATACACGAAGGTGTTATCCTGAATATCTTCCAACAAGACAACGCTAGGTCACACATCAAGAGTTTCGAGGGGTTCATTTGAGAGAGGGAATGTGAAGGTGTCGGATCATGACCTCCTCAGTTCGCCGATGTTCCATCGAGCATCTGTGTTCACATTTAGGGAAAAAGGTTAGGAACTTAGGATGCAAAACTACTCATCAAATCAGCAGTTTGCAGAAGCCAAACTTCAGGAAGAATGGCTCAAAAATTGATTCAGCCACTTGTGTTAATTTAGCTTCTAGCATGCTAAAAACGCATAGTAGCTGTGACAATATCCAACGGAGGCCATATAAGTATCAGATGCCATCATACTTCATACTATAGCTCAGAGTATCGTGGTACCATCAATTATGTACGTTAAACAGATTTTTTTTAGTTTGCCTCAGAACATTGCCCATGGCTGTAAGTGTGCGTAACATCGTCCATCAGAAAATTTTCGTTAATCACATTTGTAGAAGGTGAAAGCATAAGTAGTGATGTTATGCATGTATTTTGGGGCACAGAATCAGAAGCTGAGAAGGAAAACAAGACATTCATGGATGTATACAAAAATATACATTTTCATACTTTGGGGTGAAAACAGTGTTCACATAGTATCAGTTTGCATTACGAAGCTATATTTTTTAGTTAAACTTCAAAGTAGAATATTATAGATTGCTCTCGATTGTTCTTAGTAGCTCTTAGTCAACCTTCAGATAAAAACCGGGATATTCTGCAATCACCACTCTCAGAGACCACCGGTTCCAAATACGGCTGGACGTTAGGTATTGACTAACGAACAAAAATAACTGGTTATTAAGTTGTGGAAAGATGGAAAAGTTACAGAAAGATCGCCAGTAACCAACCTGGACATCCTGTTTACTACAGATAATTCATTCATAACAAGATCTGAAAGACGTGATGTTGTTAAGAACCAGTGCAAACTAGTTGCTCTTAGGAAGATCTCTCGAAGATTACCGTACTGAGAAAGTTGGGATGTCAGATACAAAAAAAAAAAAATCCAATGGTCGCCCGAGAAGATTTTCAGAATGATTTGCATCTATCATGCAGAACTTCACACAATTGAACAATCCTAAAGTAATGAACAATGTACACAGAAACAGTCTATACTATCGCAGACCATAGAAGACGCCACTTTTTTTTAAACGTAACAGAGAAGCGAGGTTGAAACTTGCAAAGAGCATAAAGATAAGCTAAATTCTTATCGGGAAATTTTCCTCTTCCTGATGAAGCTAAAATTGAGTTGTTTGGTTGTAATTCTCTGAATCATCTATGGAGGAGGGAAGATGGCGAAGCGTACGTACCAAAGACGCAATGCCGACTCTAAAATTTGGTGGTGGTAAGAGCAGGGTTTTGGACTAAGAGTGTTGCTGAGAAACTGTCCTGTACAGGCAGTGCAATAAATGCAAAAAATATCAACTAATACGAAAGCAAATTTTGTGCTACTTGTAGAGAGCATTTGGCTTCCTCTTGATTGGATTTTCCTGAGAGACAATGATTTCAAGCATATACAGCTCTATATAAGATTACAAAGAAGTGCCTGGTGGAAACTTTGCCGTCTTACCGCGGTCGTGTCAATCCTCGGATTTGAATCAAGTTGAGAACTTGTGGCGACATTACAAAGTTAAAATCCAGGGAAGAAGTCCAACAGATATCGCAAATTTGAAGACAAAATACCAGGAAAAATGAAAAACAAATGCCTATAAAAGTTGGAGGTCTTTGATACGGTCCCGAAATTCATATGAGTTGCGCAAACTAAACTGAGCCCATTTATCCAGCTTCGATGTCACCTATAAAAGTTTGTGAATGGTCAATAAAATACCACAGTAAACGATCATTTATTATTGAAGTTAATGAAGGTTGGCTAAGAGTATTAACGGAGATAAAGGACACCTTCGACTGAGTCGTCAAAGTCAATCTAAACCAAGCACACTTCACTTACCTTGTCCGGACCTGCAGTAAGGACTTGGGCTTTGTCACTTTGAATCGCGTTGCAGTTCTTAGAAACATTCGATTAAGTTGCACCGGCTGTAGTTTCCATTTTACGAAGTAAGATTGAGTTCGTTGAAGTCTCACAGGTGATCAATTTTGAGTTAATGCCTGAAACGTGAATAAACGGGTCGAAGCCAGGGCACCTGTCTGTAGTTTCGGACAAGGTAAGTGAAGTGTGCTTGGCTTTGACGACCCAATCGAATGAGTCCATAATATTTTTCTGCTCTACTATTATTTTTTACTCTTGAAAATTAAAATAGTGTGATATGCTAATATTTTCTTAAACACTGAGTATCATTAAGTTTATAAGCATGTATTGACGGTGTGCAATCTTATGCAGTAAAAAATATGCGATATTTTCATCTATACATCTGCCTTCCCCCCTCCCCGCACACTGTATACGTGATTTTTTGATGATAATTTTTTTTAATTGATTTGTACCATTGCTCTCAAAACATATCAGACTCATTCGTGCGTGGTGGAGTATTACGAAAATTTACACATCGTATAATTAACAAACCCATGGCAAAAGTCTGCCAATGCCTCGTTGGGGTCAGCCATTTTGGTAAAACAAAAGCAGAATGTCCTGGAAAAATAAGTTTTGAATAGGTCTCGATTCGTCCTGTCTTGAACTGTATATAGGTAAACTACGTATAGGGTGTCTCTAGACGGCGAGAATCAATGTTTGGGTATCAATTATCTTTAATATGACCTGCACTTTAATCCTAGACGTTTGATTCCAACTTTGCACCGTGTTCCAGGTGGTAATGGTAAGCCATTTACGCTTGAGACGACTGAATACTTATTTCTGTTTTTCAAGATTAACTTATCAGTTGTTGTAAACGACGATATCGTTTTCCGATTCTCGCCTGAGACGCGATACAGTGTAGAGAGTCTGAGCTGATTATACCGAAGCTATTAAATAATCTCTTTTGCTATGTGTAAATTCAAGACGTATATATGATATGTAGCTTCCATACGGCACTACTCAATTTTATCAGACCCAATGCAAGATAATCATGCCTGCTTCTGCCTAGAAGCGACCTTGTTGCGGTTACTGGGGTATAATAACAGCAGCTATACTTCCTGCTTTCATACCCTGGGTGTTACTGAAGGTTTATAGTTCGCTGGTGCAGAGGAATGCTGACCTGTAGCAACCTACCCAGTGTCTCCTCCAGTTTCATGGCTTCTCTGTTACCGGAATTCTAAGGTATACAGGATACAAGTTTCCTTTACATACATCATGCGTACATTCGATCCGCACGGAATTTCGTAGATGGTTATATGGCTACAAAAATTTGAGCTCAGGACTCCTTCCTATGTAGGCTGCGTGAGGCAATGCCGCTCTCAGATTGGATAAGCCACTCAGCCAGTTTAAGGGAAAAAAAGTTTACTCACAACGCTCCCTTAGGATAAATAGAGAGGGTGCGCTCCTCTCTATTAGAACCTCCTTGAATAATTCTTACGAATATCTTAGTAGACTTAAATATAAAAGGGTAAAGTAGTATTACCGTAAATTTATTACTAGAACGCTTCGTGGCGTAAGACACCCGCGAGGGAGGAAGGATGGGGGGGGGAAAGGAGCTGAAAGTGTCGAGTCTGGAGTTACAAATTCAAAGCCGTCATTTATAATTTTTATAGATACTTTAATCTAGAGTTTTGCCATTTTACACATCTAGGTCAACCCACTTGAGTCCCTGTAATAAATTATGAACATTAGTAATAGTAGAAACTCTTGAAAGAAGATATAAACGAATATATATATATATATATACTTCGATCCTAAACGAAAACATTATCACCACTCTTCCCTTCGCTTGCGGGCGATTAATAAGAAACGCCATTGGCATGTGTATACGTTCGTATCGGCAAATCAACATATTGCCGAAATTTGGGATGGGTCGAAGGAATTTCGGTTGGAAAATTCATCTTTATCTCCAAGCGATAATGTAGCGGATCTTTTGCACACGAATCCAATGATAAAGCCCTAAAATGTGTTCGATTTTTTTTTGTGTGTGTGTGACAAAACCAAAGCTCTTGAAAGCTCAACGAATAAGTTAAACAACTGATGATGACTTCTGAACCGACCCATAGTAATTCGAAATACCACAGCGTAATAAATCGTTATTCGGTCGAAAACGAAAAAAAAAATAGGTCGCTAACCGAGTCTTGAGAGATATGACCGCCCGAGCGTAACAAAAGCCCGTTGAGGTCATCCTACATCCTACTGATATTTTTTCTTTCCAATTCCAAATTGAATGACGCCCTGAAGGAAATGTGCGCCAAAGAACATTAAAATGAACGGGGCTTGTAAAGCATATAATGATAAGCCTATCGCGGGACTCGAGATGGACGATAAGTGCTGTATTGTTTGAGAAAAGGCATATATTGCGAACAAAGAAAATACTGACGGCCAAGAACTGCACTCGAGGCACACATAAGAATAAATAACAGCTGCGTGCAGATTATAGCCTTGGAAATTCACTGTAGATAACGGCCGTCAAAAACGAGCCTGTTAGTTATAGGTATAACACAATGCTGAATGATTTATTTCTATAATGAAAAATTGCTGAACTACGGAAGCACTCTAACAGCGCATACCTTTGCCAAGCAAGGCAGTGTTACATGTAAAAAATGTACATTGGTTTTGAAACAAGGATTTTTTATCATTACCAAAATTTGATCCCATATTCCCCTTGATATTAATATGAGTTCCTCTAGTTTCTCGATGATCCGTTAATAACTTTTTGAACAATGTTGTAACAAACACTAATTAAGACAAAGATATAGTAAAACAAACACACGGGCCAAAAATTGGCTATAAGTGCATGCATTCTGCATTTTCTAACAAATCATGTAAATTTCATGAAGATCCGTTCGTATCTCTCTTTTGGGCTATATTATACTAACAAACATAAAAAACAATATCATAGAGACAAACAAAGAAAAAACGGACTGACAGATTGATGCATAAACTTCGTCACTTGCTCGTCGAAACAATTCCTGCAATTCCTGTCAATTTCATGAAAATATTTTATTCGCAACTGACTTACGGAATCATTGTTTGGGGTGGAGCATCAGATAATATAACTAGACGACTCAAAACTACAATGAATGAAACACTTAATATAATTTTAAATGTCAAACGAAATCAAAATAATATTCCACTCATGTCAACTGTTGCTATGCATAGCAGTTTAGAACTACTGCTTAATACGATGATGTATACAAGTATATTTCATATGAAATTTTTACGTTCGACCATTACGGGACTGACACCCTTCTTTGATAGTTATTACTGCCAGCTAATGACACATGGTCATTACAATACAAGGAATGAACGTTTTAATTTGCCGAGTGTTAGGTTAGATATAGAGAAACGTTTTACAGTCTTTCAGAGCGTGGAAATTTTTAATCAGTTGCCAGATGAACTAGTCTAAGCCAATGAGTGATTTGAATTTCAAACGACATTTTAAAAACTATTGTTTTTGTAAATATAGACACAA
This sequence comes from Parhyale hawaiensis, assembly GCA_001587735.2. Taxonomy (NCBI): domain Eukaryota; kingdom Metazoa; phylum Arthropoda; class Malacostraca; order Amphipoda; family Hyalidae; genus Parhyale; species Parhyale hawaiensis. Next base: position 8,692,587 of record LQNS02278074.1, read on the forward strand.
TGGAATGCTATGTGCCCAATATGCAGTGGTGCTTTTATGGGATTGTTTTTAATTTGTGTTCTTGTAATATCGTAGATTTGTACTTGTATCAATTGAAAACAATGAACAACAAAACTCGAAAACCTAGGAGTTTCGGGCATTTTGTCATTCCTGAAAATTGATTTATTTTAAGTTTTTCTACCTATGGTTGAAATTTTTCCGCATAAAATATTCGTAGTTTTAGAGATATCATCGACTTCTCTATCGCGCCAAATGCACATTGTCACAAACCTACTAATGTTAAAGGCTATTTCAACTAGCTGCATACATACATAGGGAATACCACACGCACTCAAATTGGCTTCCCGGAAGATACCACACGCATTCTTCTTAGTTTGAGGATCCGCTCGCCAGCGCAGTTCCTCACGCTATTTACTTGTTTCTCAAATTTTTCATTAGGCGAATTGTTCCAAATTAAGCATGAATTGTATTCGACCAAAGAGCTTTTATTGCAGACACTTATTGAAAACTCCAAATATAAACTGTTAATGTTTTACGGAACGATCGATGGATTGGTGAGGGCATGTTCGATTGGCCTCTAAAAATAAGCCTTCTGGGCTTCACTTGTCCGAAGCATCAGTCAAAAGTTGTAGCTTTGTACGTCTCTGTAAATCATGTTGCAGGTGTTGGAAACATCGCGATAAGGTAGAACCTGCTGGAAACTCCGTATTATGGAGTGAGATCTGAGTTTCCGGAAGTGCCATAGGTAACCGATTGTATAGACCAATACGTGAAACTCAATTCAGCAAGTCGAAACCGATGCGCATGTGGGACGTTTCGAACAAGTTAAGCCTCGAAGGCTGAATTTTGCCATCCAATCGAACATGCCTCAAGACCCAATAAATTCAATGGCTGATATGAATGACGTGTGAAGTCGCCCTAAAGCGCAGTAAGTTTATTAGAAACAGATATGTCAGGACATAGTCCTTGTCAAATTGCGCTTCATAGGCGGAGTCTATTGTGTGTACTTGCATCATAGTGCATCATCTCTTGTTGTATATTTCTGACAAAATCTTTACTTTTTCTTCCGTTGTTTACAGACCGGCCGCTGACATCATCCCCTCGTCCAGCGTCGTTACCCTCAGCGCCATTTCCCATATCGTTCCCCTCCTGCGACGCCCCAATCTCATTTATACCAATATCGAGGATACCGCTTCCTATCCCTCAATTTAAACCCTCTTGTACCTCGTCCCCTTCGTCTCCCTTGCACTCTTTGTCCTCTTCCCACTGCCTGCCCCACCGGTCCTCCCCGACGCAACCTCACTGCTTCAGGAGATCGCTGTCGGAGGAGCGGTGCCCGACGGCCAAGACCATAAGTCGTGATGGGGAACATGGAGCCCATGGCGCCGGCGCAGACAGTTCACAGCTGGAGCAAGGGGAGGAGGTCCCCCACCAGACAGAAGGCGGAGCCTACGAGGATGAAGAAAGAGGCGGAGTGAATTCTTTAACTCCGGACGCCGTCGATTCGACAGAATACGATGATTCTGGAACGGTAAGATCGGTGACATTTTTATAATTTGTATGTATGTGTGTGTATAGATCTTGGATATGGCGGAGCTCCCCAGCAATCTAATAACAAATCGATTGGCTTCTCAATAGAGAGATGCCTCTGGCACACGCACACACACTCACACACACGCACAGTAGATAATAGAGCTATCGCCCTAAGGGTCTTCTGAGGGATATTTGGAAACAGCAGTCAGCCCTATGTCTATTACGCTCACCGCGTGCAAAAATATTTAAGGAATTTATTTACAGATATTTTCCCTGTGATAGTATTGCTTGTATCCTTCACCCTTATATTCTTAACAGCTACGCTGTGTAATTTTTGCTGAAATTGTATTATCGTATTGCATTCCTACTGTAAAAAAAAAGCATTTGTATGGCCCACGACCATTCTTTGAGAAGGTAACCCATGGTTCCATTTATACGAACACTCATGTGTAATCCAGGCACGAAGAGGTTACGGAGGGCGTGGACGCCAAAATTAAGCCTTTGAGGCTTGACTTGTACAAAATTTCACGTAGGTACGCTGGTTTCGACTTGCTGAATTGAGTCTCAGGCGAGACCATCAACCGGTTGCCTTTGAAACTTACAGAAACTCAATTGTGCTCGATAGAATGGAGTTTTCATGCAGCATGCTCAAAGTAAGCGCAGTGCTTCTAAAACTTGTAACACGATTTAAATTAAGGAATGAAGATAAAACTTTTGTTCGAAGTTTCGTGCATGTCAAGCTGCAACAGCTCAATTTCGGCACCCAATCGAAATCGCGTCCAATGTTTTATACTCGTCTTTCTGCAAAGAGCAGGTCTTAACCCTATCTGCACCAGCTGTGTTACGTCGCTGCGAAAATATTTTCCCGTAGGAATATAATAGGTCAAAGAACCCTTGCCGCAAAACCACACAGTCTGGTATGGACAGCTAGGGTAACCCGTTTAGCGGGCAAAATGCAATATATGCCTTTTTCTGTTCCGCTGAAAAAGGTTTTTGAGCCTCCCAATAAAAGTGTAATCGTAAATGTGAAGGCGAAGCCATTCACGAATCAAATGCGTTCTTCGTAGTCGACGACGTTCTCTATGTCTGTGAATAATTTACTTCTTATCCGAATTTCACATCAGACGGAAGATCTCAACCAATTTAACAAACCAAGCAAAGAATTGCCCAAAATATGTGTATTGTTATTATTATACAGGCGACCCTTGCATGAGTTATACGGTAATTAAGTCGGGACTGTATAACTATAGAGGCACCGTAAGAGAGGATGATATGTGGTTTAAGATTATTTCTATATTGATGTTACTCTTATACAGTATAAATTTTGCTTATTTTTTATCTTATTTCAGTAAAGGAATCTGTTAAATGGCATCTATCTACAGTTTACAAAATTTATGGGTTTATCATATTATTGAAAATTAATCTAATTGCCTTGGACACAAATAATACAAATGTTTTTGTGTAATAATATATTGGTTTGCGTTGCGTTCAACTCCAATTATATATTTAATTGTTTATTTTTTTTTACCGTTGAGATGTTACATTGTATATTAAAAAGAGAACTAATGATACTATTTTAGTGGCAAATATAATGAAACTTTGCATTGGATACTAATAAAATTGCAGTAAAGTTACATTTAACTGATATTAGAACACCATTTATTATTCCTTACATCATGAAATTTGTCTCTGTAGAAAAGCATTGCACCATCAATAGCGTGTTTTAAAATTTGTACGCGATCTAGTAATTTGCAACTTTCCTGACAAGTTGATCAAGATGTGGTGCTACCTTGAGAAAATCCCTTACATTTCTTGGCAATTCTCGTTTTCTTTTTTTTTTGTCCGATGCCTAAACGCAATCGATAGAAATCTCTTTGTTTACTACCGATGTATACGAGGCTTTGCATCCTGTGCATCGGTAGCAGTGAACAACGTTTCAAAGCCGTATCGACCAACATTTAGGTGTATCTAGTCGAACCTGTTTGCCACTTGCAAAACCCTCACATTCAGCTCCCCGCCTACATNGCCTACATGTTGGGCAAAACAACCATCCCATCAGCAAGAATGACTTCTCAAACATAGACTATTCTAATCCAATCGAGCTCACAACATTAGAGTCCATCTACATCCACAGAACAAGACCCAGCCTTAATATTATGGCCTCAGCTGTACCGCTTCACACAGTCCACAATTAACCCCACAGTAGTCGACAGTACCTGCAGGAGCTGATATCCGGCCTTTCCTCGCAGCTCTGCTCATTCGCCTTTTAGACTGCCTCCTATACGACATCTGTGCTTCCCTGACCGTAAAAGAAATAAAGGAATTTTTTATTTATAGGTCGTCGATCATCATTTTTCTTTTCTGATGGTGGGATTATTTCATCCCGAAACGTAAACCTGTATTTCTTAGTTGTCTTTGTATCAACTATTTTCATATTATCTTAGTTTTAGTCCTCTATTTTAAAATTGCGACTTTTATCCAGAAGGTCTTCCAGTAGGCCATGACATTTTGATTTTCCATCGATAGCACACGAGATAGCAGCTTTATTGTCTGTCACGCGTAATATGCCTGAAGGCTCCAATTATTTTTTGGTCCATTGGTTAGATCACTGAAATTGTAATAGGAGGCAAGAAAAAGGGCCTTGACATGTTAAGTTCGTGTTCCATACGTTAGACTCCTACTTTATTTAAGCTGAACCTTTGTATATCATTAGCGATTCTAGCCTAACCTAGTACATGTTCTGAGGTAGGTGGCCTCACGATATCGAAAACCGAACCAAGTCCTGCATGTGTATACCACGACAGTACCTACCTTGAGTACCTTGAGAGTCTTCGGAAGAAGTCCAGGTGACGTTGTTCACGTCACCCCACGTGTGTGGAGTCACTCTGCTGGGTGTCTTCTGTGGTGCCGCAGTTTGCGACCAAAGAGAG
>LQNS02278074.1:8721970-8734302 GCA_001587735.2 Parhyale hawaiensis
CGGAGAAATGATTTTAATCACTTTACATATTAATTTCAGTGAATACATTGTTGAAAACATCACAAATGGATATCCCCCATCTGAAATATGATTATTAAAATTATTACACACTAATTCATCTTACACTATTGTCGGGAATGTCAAAAATCCAGAAGTGCAGTTTATGCACTATGACCTTAATTTTTTGCCATCATTTACAATGACAGCACGGGCCACTAGTTTCATATAAGATGTTGAGATCCCTAACTGTATCCAGCCTTCAGGAGTTCTTAAACCAAAGTTATATGACAGTTGACATCCTGACAGGCATTCTCCCTTCTTTGTGGAAAGAATGACTGGTAAGGCTAGCTCCCATCCCTAAAGTTTGAAAACCTCCCTCCTTGGTTACCTCATACAGACCCATCACTATGCTGTCTTGTTTGAGTAAGGTTATGGAGAAAATTGCGAAATCTAGATTGGAGTTTGTTGTAGAAAAGAAAGGTATGCTATCGGAATCCCAATGCGGATTTCGTCGTGGTAAAAGCACAATTTATGTTCTACTTAGAGTAGGAAATGTATTTCAAGAAGCCATGAAGGAAAAGGAAATCTGTCTGGTAGTGTAGTTGATTTGAAAAGCACCTTTGATAAAGTTTGGAGTGTTGGTCTATTGTACAAGTTGATTAGCTGTAGTATAAGAGGTAATATGATAAGATAGTTGAAACATTTACAGGACAGGACCAGCTGTGTTCCAACACTCCTCACTCACTATTTAGTCAGAGCAGTTTCTCTGTGTGTGTGAAAATGTTTTTCATATTTGCTACTGGGTTACTGAATTTATTCAAGATTAGGTATGCCTAGGTCCCTGATTGGAGCTCTACCATTCTTTCCAATACTTCCTTTTAGCAATTAGGCCTGCTTGGTATACCGTATTCTATTTCACTTTCATTTGTAGCATTTAGTAATTCTCATTTGAATGAGGGTTTGTTTAGGTAGGTAATGGGATTTTCTTGCAAGCTATGCTTGGCAGTGACTGTCCTATCTAGCACTCCTTTGGACTACCATGCATGTTGTGGACATGGAAGAAAAACCTAAACCATGGACAGAAATCAATATTCAAGACATCAGAGTTTTAGAGGTAAGTTTCTATGTTTCTAGTTGTTTTGCAACACTGTAATTATGGTAGGTACCATAAGTAGCTAGGTGATTGAAAAGAAGAATGAAGCATATAAGCTATTTCTCTGCTAACAAGAGTTAGACCATGAGTAACAATTGAGTAGGGTTACCGTACCATAGCAAAAGAACTAACAGCTAGCTCTGCAAGAAAGTAGTTATTATGGACAGATGTGGGATGCTTTGTCTGGCTGCAATTTATGAGACCAGCTTTTGCCCTACTCTAGCTCCTTGCACCCAATTTCCTTCAACTAGATTATGGGCCTATAGGTACCTATGCAAAATAAACTTTCATACCTAATTTCTTCCAACTCTTCCTTCTGGGACAGCATGTTCCAATTCTATCTGTGGAGCTCTCATTCTCAGTTGCATATTAGTCATCACTTGACACTGATTTTTCAAATTCATGCCAATTCAGGAGTAAAAATTCTGATGTTGTGATAGACTGCTAATTCTACATGTTCTACAATGGTTCTTTCTCAATATTAGCATTAAAAAAAATTGGGGCATGCTAGGCATCTTGTAGCTATGTAGTGCAGAAGTTCCAGGTGTGGCTACTGGTGAGAGTAGGTATGCAGGTAACAGCATGGTTTGGATCTTGTCAGTTGGGTTATCACATAGGTAGCTAACTGAAATTGCAGGTTGTGCTGTTGCATGTTTCTGTCCTACAGTTGTTTTTACTTTATTATAAACTTCATTCCATTTATGCTAACGTCCTCACAAAAATTTTTGATAGGGCTAGTTGCTACATTTTACTAGGATAGATATATAGCTACAAGTATACAATTCTCTTTGTTGCAGAACATAGGAAAAGGCTCCTTTGGAGTGGTCTACAAAGCTATTTGGCTGAACCAAGAAGTTGCCATCAAGCAAGTTGAGACAGATTCTGAGGTGAGTTTAATTACCATTATGTTCTTGGTTGCCTGGCAGCAGCCATTCAGTAGCAGTGTAGCACTTCAAATGTGGGGCTCACCTAAGCAAATTTTGGGAAGCACGTTGTTAGGGGCTGTAAAATTATGTCCCCTCTAAAGTGTCTTGGTAAGGCTAGTATAGTACCAGCATAAAAAATAAACTGAAAGAATGGGAGAGCAACAAAACAAAAATAGATGATTAAACCAAATATACTGGTAAAATAGATGTTACATGAAAGATGAACTGGTGAAGGTGAGTGGGTTATGGTTTGTTACAATGGGCTGAAGGTGCAATGGAATGACCTAAAAATAAAGTAAAAGATCGGTAGCCCAACTGATAGTAAGGGATCTTTACTCAAACAAACTCAAGAACTAAAAGGAAAACAGGATCTAAACTGGGCCACTGATAACGCAAGGAAGTACAAACCAAATTAAGGAACTTGAGGTATAAAATGCAATATCTGGCAGGAAGGCAAACTCAGTAAAATGGTGAACTGAAATAAATTAGTATGTAGTAAGCAGCAGGAGGCAAGCAGGGAGTAGATGTGGCAGTCTCAGCTGTCTAGTGTTGTAAATGTCCGGTCCTAAATGGAAAACCTGGCTGGTCTTATCGGAGGATGACTCTGGAACACAAGCTGACAGGGACTCCACTCAGGTCAAGTGCTCACACCAGCCAATACTGGTCTGGCCGCTCTGAAGTTAAAGAAAGAACCTCCTCTAAATAGTTGTCCTAATAATTAATTATAGCCCCCACCAGTCTCTTGGTCATTTATGTATTATGCTGAAGAGCTACGATTTTAGTCACTAATTATATTGTAGGCAAACTTCAGAAATAAGGCAATAAGCCAATGCAAAAGGCAGCAAGCAACACAATCACTATTCAAGCCAGGACTAGACATTAAGCTAAATTATTGCACACAAGTGAAGTAAGGTATTGCACATGTATAAGCCAGATACAGAAGTTATTGCACATAGGTAACACAGTAGAAAACAAGAACCAATAATGATGCCAGATTATGAATGATAAGCCCCTCACAACGTGCATTGTTTTAACTACCTATCCAATTCACCAATGTATTAGCTACCATAACAGTCGATATAGGTAGGTATATACCTATTGCAATGGTTTCACTGTTGAAAGTTTGCCACCAAATGTTAGCTAGATATTAACTTACAACATACCTTCCAGGTTGCTGCCCTGCATAATGAGATCCAGCAACTGTCTCGCACCTGCCACGAGAATATCATCAAAGTGTTAGGGGCCTTCACTGAGGGTCCATTACACCTACTAGTGATGGAGTTTGCTGATGGTGGCTCCCTGTACCAACTGCTGCACAACCCTCCTTACCCTCCCTACACTCTGGCCCATGCCCTCTCCTGGCTGCTGCAGTGTGCCAAAGCTGTTGCATATCTTCATGCTATTGAGCCTGGACCCATCATCCACAGGTAGGATGCAGAAATTGAAATATAATGGAACCTGACAAATTTACTAAGTAAATAACATGCACATCTAATGATGTTGTGGCCCGGCATTCAGGAGTGCTTGTTTATCATTTCTGTGTTTATATACGATTCACCTCTTCCCAAGCTCCTGTTTTTTGGAAAATATTTCAATTTTTTCACTTTTGGTAAAGTTTCATACGAGTTTATGCATTGATGACTGAAAAAAAAACAATGGCGTAAGATATGTGTACTCATTCATGCTGAGGATGAGGTTAATATTTCCGCTTCTCATGAAGGATGCAGTCATTGAGATATTATAATGGGTTCAATTAGACTTACACATGTAGGCCTATGCATATCTGTATTTGCAGTGTTTCAAAGTGACACATAAATGGTGAATGAGTCCGTCTGCTGCTGGGTCCCCAATGCCATTCGATGTGCATTCTTTTAAATCTTATTTTCTTCATATGGTTGGTTTGTTCTCTGTTAGTCTTTATTCCTTAGTTTGGTTGGGTGTGAGCGAGATTGTAAAACTCTCAGTGGTTACCATATGCTTTCTTCATCTCTACTTGCAATTGTGTTAAAATTAGTGCCATTTAGATTAGGCTCGTTAAATGACAAGCGAAATTTTATGTGATTCACAGGTAGCTACAAGATCGTTAAATTATGGCACAACTGTGTGCTCTTACAGAATTTGATATTTAGGCCTAACCCACTAAGTGCAAATGTAAACAGATTTGTGATAGAAATTGTGCTGTAGATAATAAAAGAAAATTGGACCATGTGTATTAATGGGTTTAAGTCATTGCAGTGTAACCTAACCTATCCATCATCCAGCCGTGAAGGTAATTTTAAGGTGTAGGTTATAATTGTGCTATAGCCATCTGTGTTAGTGATTGTGTTACAGTTGTTGCTATTGTTCCTGCCGATCCTTCAGATGTGAGCGTGTGGGCTAGAGCTGGGTCTTTTTTTGTGATTCTGACCGTACAATCTTTTTTTTTTTTTGTTTTTTTCAAAGGATTGCTGCCAGGCCCCTTGGCTTTCGTCATGCTAAAAAGTTTGACGTGAGGCGTTTTCTCTTTTCCAAAAAAAGGCCGTATGATTATAAAAACCTAAATAACATGCAGCTTAGCTGAAAAACTAGTTATATAATGTCATTGTTATAACCAAAGTGGCTACTAACCATTAAGTCTACGATAAATGGGTGAGAACCACTGGTTAGAAAGCCTACGTACAATAGGGAACTACAGGAAAGATCAAGCCAGAACTAAATCACTGCCATGGGGCCATCATACTATACCCAGCCCTCATGTTCCAGCAGCTTACATCCACTTGTGGGGAGGGGGGAGAGTTGCCCTGATGTCCTCTGTAGCCTTAACTCGATAAAGTAACCCTTATTTGTCGTAGCAATATCACTCTGAATAATGTCAAAAAAAAAGAAGAGTTGCGTCTATTATATAATACTTAATTACTGCTACGTTTGCTGTACTGTTGACTCCTCCCTAATATCACAGAGACTTGAAACCTCCCAACTTACTCCTGAGTGATGGCTGCCGGCTGCTCAAAGTGTGTGATTTCGGCACCGCCTGCGACCTCCACACCATCATGACGGACAACACGGGCAGCGCTGCTTGGATGGCGCCTGAAGTGTTTGAGAGTAAGTGCTACCTTCGTTGTGATGATTGGCTGTAAACATTTGATATTTCTTAATATCCCACTGTAACTACAAATGAAAAGCTAACTTCAATACTTCTGTGCACTCACCGGGCTCATAGCACTTCGGCACAACAATGATTTATTTGGGTTATTTGTATCTTGATCTATTCACCAGCTGAGACAAGGTAACACAGTCTTTACGTTTGTCCTTTTTTACCATTGCCTCTATGAATTATATCATGAACGTGGTGTTTTCAGATTTAATATGGTTTCAAAAAATCGTTGAAGTTGAACCATAAGTGAAACCCCAGACCCTCGGACCCTTTATCATAGTCATGAACTGGAGGGCTTTATTGGGCGTACATATGTGGGAATTAACGGCGATTCGAAACCTCTTACTCTATGGTCGATTAATAGTGTTTGATATCTACGCGGTGCAAAATTTATTTTTACCGTAACTACAATATCTGACCGAGGATACTCTAACAACTGTAAAAAAATGTGAGGGAGGTACGGTACCTACGTGGCAGGAGTATTGCTCGCGGTGCTGGTCAGTCCTTCTCCCTTACGGTAACCCTTTGCCTTACTGCTTTGTTTTTGCTGCATACTATGGTCCAGTTACTGCTATTGCTCTGTAGTGAACAGATGATGCCGGTGTATTATATTCATAACTTTCCATTGCCATTACACTACGGCAAAAAAGTAAACAGAAAGTTGGATGAATACAGAACTACTGTATAGTTATTTCTATTTCTCTCCAGCAAAAAATTATACAGAAATGTGATGTATGCATAACTTTATGCTGCCATTTCTCGAAGCAAAAATTATATAGAAAAGTGTGACATTTACAGTATGTTACCTTTGATTATGCAAATACAGTTTTTTTTACTTTGTTTTTCAATATAAGTGTCTAACTTTGAAATATCAATATTAACTAAATGTATGGCTATGTTGCAAATATAAACAGCACTTGTAAAATAAATATTTAGCCATTTGCTAAGTTTATTATACAATTTGCTTATTTACCAGTTTTTTACTGTTACCTCAGATTATGCAACAAGTTAATAAAAGCGTCATAAAGAGGAAATAAGTACAAGCGAACAGGAATATTTTTATTGAACGTCCAATACCAAGGAATTATAACTAAAACAATTCAATAAACACTGAATTAAGTGTTCAGTAGTGGTAAACATAAGTTAATTTTGAACATGACAACCTCCATTTTTCATGATTTTTATGAGGCGATTATCAACAGACTTTGTTAGGTTTGATGTTTCAGATGGTGGAATAAAATCTGCAGCTGTTTTTACTGCATACCATAGGCTTACTGCCGACCACCTTCAGAGACCTTCCTTTTGATCATTGCCCAGAGGTTTTCAATAGGATTTAAATCGGGGCTATTCGCTGACCAGGTCATAATCCTTTATGATTTAATTCCTCCATCTGCAAGCCAGTTAGCAGCAGGGTTGGCTGGTTTAAAGCGAATAAAAAATCATGGTTTAAACCAACCAAAAAAATTATTTGTTTTTTATTCAACTTTTTTGTGTTTTTATTGATAAACTTGGCAAAATAAACAATTTTACTTCTAGAAAGTATCAAATTTTAGTGACACAACTGAAAGAATGAGTTAATCTTTTTGTTTTCAGCAATCCGTTTGCCTGTTATAGTTTTTATATAACTAGTTTTCTGTTTCGTGTTACTAAAAATACTTATCCTTGTGTTTCCACAGTATTGATGATGGATTCAACGTAATCCGAAACGTTTACAAAATGTTTTTAATTACGACGTTGGTTTTACTTTTTATTATTGAATTTTGTGTTATTTCATTGCAGAGATGCATGCCTAATTATATTCTGGTAAGCTAGAAGCTACTGAAAATTAGAAGTAGTAGTTATATAATTGCTATTAGATAGCTAGTGAGCGCATGAGAAGCATGTAGGCATATAGCTATTTCACTTTCTTCAGTTCATTTCTCTGTTATCAATTATCTAGTAGCTTGCTATTTCTGTCAAGTTGCATTTGTAATTTGAAGTGTTTTTAAGTTTTTCAAAGGATTTTATATTACAATTATAAATCACAGCATCTCTGCAGTTTGCTTATTAAGTGTAGCCGTAGCAAATACAGATACTCTGCCAACTGCCTTCTTGTAACCCCTTTATCCAAAAATAATTCTTCTACAATAGGAAGTTGAAATGGAGTGACTAAGATTCTTGATGATTAGCTAGCTACATGTATCTACACAGCAGAAAACCCTTTAAATGCTGGATAAAATTCCTAGAACTCAGGAAAAAACAACAAAATATTTTTTAAAAAGTTTTTTCTTTGTTTTAACCAAAAAGTATGGCTTTTGGTTGAAACAAAAAAAAAAACATGGTTTTTGCCAACCCTGGTTAGCAGTGTACCGTGCTCGGTGTGAGGGAGCGTTATCGTACTAAAATACCAATTTGGATCTGCGTGCAATAGTCTGCTCATCAAGTTAAGGAATCAAGTTGGCTTCAAGAAACTGGCAGTACCTTTCTGCATTCAGTTTAACTCCTTCTGCCACTTCAAATGGACCAATAAGTGTGTCACCTACTCTCCCGGCCCAAACATTACTACTCCACCACCTTGTTGACGCTTGAGCTGTGTCTGTTGAGGTTCGTCTTGGAGGACCCGTCCAGACGCCATCCCTCTAGACCATCAAGAGTGGCTCTGCATTCGTCAGTAAATATGACATTGGAGAAAACCGTTTTCATGTTCTCTTCAGCCCATTTTACCCTATTTCCTTTATGAGTTTTTGTTAAAAGTGATCGTTTAATTGCCTTCTTCACTTTCCATAGCTTCTGCAGAACCTCACATCTTGTCTTATTGCTTATTATTGCGGCTCCAGCGTCTTCAGATATCGCCTTACTTGTAGAAAGTTGTTTTCTAGCTAGAGAAACCTTCAAATGTCGCATATCCCGAGCAGTCAAATTCTTTGCAGAGGCTCTATCTGGAGTTTTCCGGTTGACCTTACCTTCAATTTCATAAGCCTTAATTGTTCGGTGATCACGCTGTAATTCCTTAGAAAGTTAGAAACTTCAAGTGTTGTCTTAACACAAGCCAATAACGAGGTCACTTTGATGTTTTCTTCACTAGTTAGATCCCTTTTCTTGCTCATGTTGACTAGAGAGTGATGTTGCATAATCTGGCGTAACTGCAGAACCTCGTGCGATAAGCAAATGTTGCCAAAACTTTGGAAATGGATGTTTCATATTTTACCAATTGTTTTTCTAGTTACAACATACCTGTGCACTAACTTACTATTAACATTTTAAATGTTTGACACTTATCTTGAAAAATAAGTGAAAAAATTGTAATTACATAATCAAAGGTAACATACTGTACATGACTAGGCCTATATTGCTATTTCCTTACAGGAAAGCCGTGTAGTTACACAGAACAGTGTGAGCTGTACATAACTATGTTTTGTCATTTCCTTCCAGCCAAAAAGTACACAGAAAAGTGTGACGTGTACAGCTGGGGCATCATCCTGTGGGAGGTGCTGACGCGGCGTGTACCTTTCCTGGAGCTGGGGCAGGCGTATCGGATCATGTGGGCCGTCCACACCAAGAGACGACCACCCCTCATTGTTGGCTGTCCGAAACTGCTCGAGACGCTCATGAAAAGGTAGGTACTTAGTTCCTATCGAACTGTTCTCTCACCCCTCATTGTTGGCTGTCCGAAACTGCTCGAGACGCTCATGGAAAGGTTGGTACTTAGTTCCTATCGAACTGTTCTCTGTGGTTCTCTTTTTCTTCTGCTTCTCTTTTGGCTGACTTGCTAATTCTTGTGTGCGAGTTCCGTGCCCATAACCGAAATGCTCTTTCTATTTTCATATTACTCTCGTATAATACCATTGAAATTAGGAGGCTTTGTCTAATATAAATCTATACATTTTACTACTAATGTGTTACACTGCAGTAGCTAGAGAGGTTTAGTCTCCTACTTGTAGTTTTATTGCTAATGCTTGTGTTGACAATGTGCAGGTGTTGGGACCACACTGCCAGCAAAAGGCCCAGCATGGAGGAGGTGGTGGAGACGGTGCCCCTCATCTCGCGCTTCTTGAAAGGAGCCGACGAACCTATACAGTTCCCGTCACCCACAGACACGGGTGCGTGTTTTTATAGCGGGTGCAGAGTACGGGTCTGTTTTTTTTTTTTTCGGTGGAGACGGACGTGAACCAAAGCAAAATTCTCTGTGTCGCGCTTACAGTAGTTAGCTACTTCGAGGATACGCATTTTACAACTGCAAACACTCCAACTATGGTGTTAGGATCGAAAATCATTTCATATGAGCTATTAGTGTTGTAAGCTTTTTGATCATAGTAATGAAGCTGTTTGATGAAGCACTATATTTAGATAATTGTGTGCCGGCTCATGGGGTGTTGCACTGAAAACAACGTTGCCCCACCTGGTACAGTTGGTGAAATTTGTAGCCCACCCTCATAGACCGTGCTCACTGTTGCTTGCATGTTTATTACTCTATCTATTCTAACTACAAGTTATGACTCATAGATACTGCATAGAGAAGCATACGCAGTCTATTTGTACTATCTTAATAGTTGTCGTGCAAGTGGAACACATTCTACTGGGACTATTAGGCATGATGCTTGTTGCGTGAATGTTCCAATCTCTTGTTCGATGAATTATGTAGGTTACCTTAGCCCTTAGCTAGGCGAGCATGCCGGCTATTGCCGGAGACCTCGACCTTCACTGCCGAGCTGTTCGGCGTGTGCGCAGCTCTGCTCCTTATTAGAGACAGCTATGAAAACAACTTCACAGTATTCTCCGACTCACTGAGTGTAGTACAGGCCATTCGAGTACTATACGACAGCACCCACCCCGTCTTCAGTCGGATAGTAACTACAGACTGGAAAGTCAGTGTGTAGTATATAATATATATTGTGTAGTTCGGTAGAAGCTTTTCTGATATGTAGATTTTGTTAAAGGCGATTGAGAGATTGTTATTGATTAAACTTTTATTTAGTTTCTCAAGTTGGTGAAAATATTGTGTGCATATATTGGGTGCCTGGCCATGTTGACATTGTGAGCATTGAGCTCGCCGAAAAGGAGTCGAGGCAGGTGGCCCTGTCGCATTTGCCCGCGGCGAACCGTGCAGTCACCTGCCGAAACTTTTACCCACTAATCAAGCAAAACCTGCGCGAACTATGGCAGTCTCTGTGGCTGGCCCAGAGAAACAAAAAAATTACGAAAAATGAGAGAAACTGTCCGACAGTGGTACTCGTCAAATAGCAACAACCGCCGAATGGGCGTCGTACTGTGCCACCTGCGTATTGGGCACACGAGACTTTCCCATGACTATTTGCGGATGGGGTACCCGCAACCCTATTGCGACGGCTGCCTCGTACCCCTCACCGTCTTGCATTTGATGGTCAAGTGCCCTACCTTTTTCAATGAGCGGAGGGATTGTTATCCGGACCTATATGAACTGGATGCTGACTCTATACTGCAGAGAATGCTGGCTGAGGTTCCTCGGCCTCAATTTAACAGAAATGCCCTTAAGACTGTCCTTATCAGATGTGACCTTTATAACAAACTGTAATGAACTCGTCACGATAGATACCTACCACCACTAAGTATGACGCTATCCTTCTCTTTGTGAAGTACATACGCTATATGTATACGTAATAGTAATTCTCTTCTCACAATAACTCTCTGGTTAGAAAATGAGACATCTTCCGTGCCCAAGTTTCGCACGAGCCTGTGTTAAATCGCAGGAATAGTTCGGCCTGTTATAGGCAAAGTGCCCCTGAAGCGCGAGTAAAACTTCTACACTTCTACTTCTACTACCACCACTTCCATTAGCTAGGCCTTCGGGACGTCTCTCTTTCTTGCCCACTTTGCTTCCTTCCATTTTCATATTCCTACTTGCTCATGCTTTGTTCTGATCTTCCTCTTCCCGATTTGCTGTTTCCATGTGCATTGATCCTGTGTGGGAACACCTTTGTGCATGGGTTCCTTATTTCTATTGTCATACTGTATGTCCCTTGCTTCTCCCTCTGTTAGATCGCCGTTGTTGTGAAAATGGAGGCTTAAACTATTCAATATAATAATGCTACAGATCATGTAAATTGTATGTCTGTATGTGGATGATACGCACACTCATACTGTGATGTATTGTACAGCTACTGTTACAGTGAATTGATACGAAGGTATATTTCTATACTGTAGATGTCTCTTCCATTAGGATCATCGTACGTGTCACCAACACAAGGAGAGTCAAGCATGGGCCCCACCAGCAGCCAAGAGATGGTTGATGTTCCCGCCACTCTGTCGTCGAGTACCTTCGTCCCTCCCCATCAGGTTGGTGAACCTCGAGATGCCGGCAGGGATCACTCCCCCCTACCTCCGTCATTTGCAGGCCCTCCGTCGACGCCTCCACCAGCCTTCCAACTGCCCGAGCCAATGCCCTCCTCGGAACGTTACTGGGAGTTTCCTGAGAACCAGCGAGCATGGGTACGTGCCTTTCTTTTTACCATCTTTGTCTTGTGCTCCGTGCAGCTTTATGGCTATGAAACGGTGTTTGCTCAGGCCAGATGTTCCTCGTTTTTCTTAGACTTTAACTTTTGTTCTGAGCAGCTATATGGCTATATAATTTTTGCACAAATTAGAGATTGTTTCCCCTGTAGGTAGTTTCTTTATTCTCTTGTAACGGGAGCACTTGTGTTTGCTAATAATGCCAATGCACTTGGGATTATTTCAGTGCCACGTAATAACGCGCCTTCATTGTTTACTTTGCAGTAGATATGCAATTACTCTGATATTTGTAGTTTAGCGTCTAAATGAACCGGTAAGCGTGTGCCTTCGGAAATTCTGACCGGGTTTTGTTGATAGTGGTAGCTAACTAGCTATTAGCTACTCCAGCCCTCAGGGGCATATTGTGGCGGGCCGTTTCCCTGCCACAATATGTTTGGGCATCACGCACCCAAGGGTCCCGAGTGCCTTCTCCGCAGGTGATGTAACATCTGGCCGCAGTTCCTGCTTAGAAGGTTAGTTTTGTAAAGTTAGGTAGGCTCTCAATACTTCCCCTTCTGTTTCGAGAGGTGGGCTGCCGATCGAGGTGGCTGACCTATTCCCGCTAGACTTCTACCTTCTTGTATTTCGTTTCCTTCCCCTGTGCGGCGTAGCTGAG
>LQNS02278074.1:8810238-8820515 GCA_001587735.2 Parhyale hawaiensis
GGCCTGAGATCATGTTTCTTTCGCCCTGCTACTCTAATATTTCCCTGGTTTATCTGTTAAGCAATAAAATATGCTGTGCCAAGGCAATTGCCAGATGTTCTGTCATATTTCACGTGGCAACAGTGTGAGCTTCTTTGCTGGAGACGTCCGCACTACTTCCTTAATTGCTATTCGCTCAGTATCAGCGACTTGTGCATTTTAATTAGTTGACTATCCCTAAGGCTTATCCTAAGCTGAAGAAATATAGGAGAGTAATAAACACATTTTAGAATCAAGTGGTAGAAATTGCTAGACGGGAAGGAACTGTTGCGTTTTTGTAAAGTCCGTGACTTTGTATTTCAAAAATGCAATTTTCTGTGTCTACAGCCGTGACGACTTGTATATTTTCATGGATGATCTCCGAGGCTCTTTCTAAGCAAATGTATATATGTGGGAGATTTGAAATAATTTTAACATTCAGTGATAGATGTTTCGAGTCGAAGAACTTACTGCTTCGCTGTAGAAGTTCCTGACTTGGTAAGAGACTAAAACTAATTAGGAACTTTTCGCTGGTTACTAGCTACTGATGGGTGTTTTAAACGCGCAGGATGTGTTGGCTTTGTGACCGTGTGCCTCAACCACAACAAACTCTTTTTTTCTTTATTAAAGTTAGCAATCAACAATTACATAATATTGGTACGTCTGAGAATTTCATTCGATTGTCAACCATTTTCGTGCTATATACCTATGCTATTTTAGAGATATGAATTGAGGCCCCAAACGTTGCGTGCTAAGTACAATTTATTTCAGTATTCATAGTCGGATGAGCTACTGCTCTCGATGAACGCTTTTGGATTTTATAATCGTAGCTGTGGTTTGTGTTCATCTTGGTTGTTTGCGTCTGTAAAGACTACCTAGCGTGAATGTTTTCTTTTCCCTAACTATGAACTGTCATCTATAAAGTTGAGATTACAATTTTTAGCATAACACTTCATAGCGAACTGTTGGAGACGCAGTGCGGTGAGACTGTATTGTGCCTCGTCGCCTTAACTTCCATCCATCTATTACTGTCCCGGATTCGAATATCATCCCCTCTTGCTGATCAGTAACATCAATACCAGACCTAAGCATGTGTCACTTGTTTTCTAATATACCCTATTCTGTTATCTCTATCTGAGTGAGGACACAATAGTCGTGGTGCTATTTATCGAGAGTGTGAGTGCTACACAGGCAGTGCTAAAATATTGATAATATAACTGATAGTATTGTCCGCAGAATTCGAAAGCCCCAGATTTGCAACAGTGTCCTTTTGTGACCTGCAATTGTCCAGTAGAGCCCATCTTCATCTCTTTACTGTTTTTTATATTAAGAACCGAGTTGGGACTCAAAAATAGGGACATATTGGTACGAAAGTGCGCAGCGCCGACATGTTGGACCAAGAAACCACGAACTTACCCTCATCAGGCACAGCTGTGGAGTCCTCGTCAGTGACCTCTCGTGCAGGCGCTCCTTACCTCTTCGGTCTTAGAGCACCGCCGCCCCTGGGTGATGACCCACGGCCGTGCGGCGACCCTGACATTGATGCCAGCACGCACTGGAACTGCGAGGTCACCGAGTATTATCAGCTCCAGCACTTGCTCAACCTCTCAGGTATACGTATAGCTCCACCTCCTCATAATTTGACTTAACCTCTCCTATTTATGCTCTAGACTTGACGCCTTTCAGGTACACATCTAGCATTGCTGTCGAGGTAGGTTTACTAACAGCAGTTCGGACGCCGGGGTTGCGCTTCCAACGAACGAGAAGGCATACGTTACCTCAGTTAATCCTTGGGGATATTTTCTTTCCATGCCCGCTCTGCTCCTTCCCTGTTTCAAACCATTACTTACAATCCTTGGACTGTTTTTTTTTTGTACTTGACAGTTGTTCTTCCCTTGTACTTTGTTTCTCCGTAGAGAGGATGTTGCAGTAAACGTGGCAGCCGTAAGCAGTTTTTGTGGCCGTCGCCGCCAAAGTATTTTCATGCATGAAATATTTTGGCTTCAGTACAAGTAGCCCCACCACTTAACCCTCCTAAGTGCCTGCCTTTGGCCATGCTGGACGGGCGTTGTACGTGGTCTGTTGTTAAGTATTCGATCGATGCTTCTTAGACGCGCTATTTTTTTTTTGTTTCTAAAATTTCTTACTAAAACGTATAGCTGATTACTCCTCTGCAGGAGCACAGCTAGAATGAGCCGGGTACTGCTATTAGTCTGGACTCTGGTACTATTGGAAGTCACGCTTCAAATCTTCTTTGCTATGGGGATTGCGCCCCCGAATCCCCTTGGATTCAAGTCCTCTTTCTTTGTCACCGGGAGTTGCACCCCAAGAGCCCCCTGGCTTCAGAACTTCTTCCTTTGGTATGGGGTCACACTTTCGAAGGCCACGTTGCCTCATGCGGAACTGCTCCTTTTGTTATGAGTTGTGACTTTAAGGGCATCATGACCATAGATCTTCATCCTTTGTTATGGAGAGTTGCGACTTCAAGGACATCGTAACCTTAGAACTTCTTCTTTCGTTATTTGGATTTACGACACCAAGGGTATCATGGCCACAGGTTAGAGCTTCATCCTTTGTTATGAGGAGTAACGTCATTAATGGCCTCATGACCTTGTCTCTTCTTCTTTTGTTATGGGGAGTTGCGTCTTCATATTCATTATAATATGAGCATTTTTGCTATTGAGAATGGGGCCCCGAAAAACCCGTGGTGTCCGGTCTTCGCGATGTTATCCTTTCGTGTCCTTTCTGCTTCTCTTGTTTTTTCCCCTCTACTGCTGATATTTTTCACTGCAGTTCTTTTCCCTTTCGCTGCACCCATACGCGAGTTCCTGATACTGCTAATCAGTCACGTATTCCCATTTTTCTTTTTGATTCCTGCGGTTTTTTTATAGGTAGTGGCGGCACGTGTATAGACACTGCGGAACTGCAGTTCCTCCGATTTTCGCTCTCTGTTTTCAATATTATTCAATACAGTAAGTCTCTTTCCATGTTTGTAATTATTATGTATATGCATTGGTGCACTATACAATCCTTGAACCTAATGTCAGCAGCCGTCCTCTAGTCTGGCCAATCAAAAAGTATTCTTATTGGACCATGTCCCACCCTCACTTATATCGGTTGCAAGTCACAGCGGTTGGGGAGACTGAGACCTAAACTCCGTGTGAGGGAAAGTGGCGCTCCAGAAGGATCCCGAAGGTCATCTCCGCGACGTCTTTCGTGCCCACTGTGCCTCCTTGCATATTGTAAACCTCTACTGATGACGCTTTGTTAAAAGTATGTTTCATTTTATTTCTTCTCTTCGTTTGCTGTTGCCATGCATGTTCGTATTTGTTGTGTTCGGGTTCCACGTTCTGCCGACATATGCATTACGTCCCTTCCTCGTGTTCTCTTGAAACAGCGTTACAGTCGCTAGGGAGGCTCACAGGCTAGTATACCAACACTAATATTAGGTGAAGCGTGTGGCGTTAGGTTACGAGACGCCTCTGCACTATACCCGCGGATCTCTCATCTATAAATGTGACCCCCGAACACGTGCGCTCCGCGTGACTTCCCTCGGATCGCCTACCTGCCCGCTTTGTTTTTTCTGCTCAGAACTGCCGCCTCATTCTATCTTTCTCTGAAGGGTTGCGCTGCGCACTACACTTTCTCATTTTAGGCCCAAATACTTGGTAATGTGTTTGATTGTGTGGAGGTCCTTCTGTGTAAGGGCTGAGAACCTGAGTCACCCGCCGTGAGTCAGATATGTTAGCAGGAGATGGCCCCAATTGATGACACCGCTAAGGTTCTGTATACTCAAGGGCAGTTGACGCTTCTTCTGCCTTCTCGAACTTTGCGGCGCTGCTACACGGCTCCCCTTTCTTTGTGCGCCCGTTGCCTGCACTCGATCGTCTCAGCAGGAGCTCTTCGTGCCTAGTTTCAGTCACATTGTAACGAACTGCAAGCAATTGCGTGTTATGTAAGCTTCTCGTCCCCTTCGAGTTCTTGAAGAAATATCTTGCGCTCGTATGGGTAGTATCTTTTCGTGCCCAATTTCAACTGATCTGTAATTAACCAGAGGCAACTACGTGCTATATTCTACTGCGAATCGCATTTGATGTTACTCATGAATAGCTTGCATTCGCGTTTTAAAGCTTGTTTTCATCAGCAATATCAAGTTATTGGTAAATGGTAGTGATTACATAACTTTTTTGCAAGTGATCGCTCTCACTGCAACGCATTTATGGCTTTAGATATGTCTACTTAACTTGTAGGTAGAGGTAATTACGCGCTTCCTCTGTAGTTATTTTTTTTTTTGCGGCCTTTCGCCCTCTATACATAAATGGATCGTATATATTAGGCCTATATAAAATATTTCATCTGCGTTATTTTACAAAATTGGAATAAAACACTTCACATATCTGCCTCTCGTCCGTCGCTAGAAGTAGCCGTTCGTGTGAGCGGTCTTTTAGATTAAGTGATTGTTTATTTCCTATTTAAATAGTGGTTTTATTAATTCTTCGTTGTATTAAATTGAACTAGAGTTTTTTTCAATAAATTCTACTGAATAATATGGCGCAGCAGATTGATCATCTTTAATTTAACTGGGTTCACTACTTTTGCTAATTAGTTTAAAAATGTGGAATGTTTTGAGTTCGTTCAAGTTATTGTTTTATCTTCGTGAGCTGGCGCAGCAAAATTTATAATGACATTGCTCTATAAACTCATATTTTTTAAGTTCCTTATTTTTATGAATAGTTAAAAAAATAGATTTTAGGTGTTTTACGTTACTGTTCGCTCTAATTAACCTGGCGCAGCAAATTGATAGTCATAAATTTTACTACAAACTTGTATTGGGTTCATTTTTTATAACCGATACTATTATTATTATTAGTGTTGGACGACATCAGCGGTAACATTGCCCGAAGCTGCCAAGACGCGGCGGCGTGGCGCGTCACGCTTTGATGTATCGCGCAAATTCTCCCATAAACCCTGACATATTGCGGCGTCGTCTGCAGTCGCTGCTCCTTAAAATGGTGGCAAATGCACACACAAATGTCTACGCTTATCCTTATCATGAGGAAAGTCAGCAGCAGTAAAGTCAATTCAAGTCTCCTATTACGAAAGGGTCCGTCATATGCTACTTGTCATTTTCTAGTGTTATTGACTGAGGCGCAAATGTATGAAGGTAGATACAGGCTCGTAAAGCCTTTTCGTGTTGTATTTCTCAGTTACCAATTGCAAGTTCATTTACAAAGCTCAAGTATCCCTTTGTGCGTGAGAGCTCCCAAGTAGCAAGCACTGAGTTCGCTCTCTCTCATTGGCCAGGCGTACAGGGGCTTCCTCATAACTTTCGACAGTTACAGTTACTACAAGCGTGGGGCTCATAGATGGTGTTTCTCTCCCAATGTGGAGATGCTGTAATTACAAGGCAGTAAGTCCCACAATATTAATTAATTGTAGCGTTAGGAAATTTGGGCCTGAATTAGAAGAACTTAAAGAAGTTCTGCAGAGATCGCTCATTACGGCAAAGTTCTCCGCCTTGTGTGTCATATATTACCTACCGTACTTCTCCTTTTCTGCACAGCCCTAAGGAAATTCGGCACAAGTCTCTTACAATGGGAAGTGCCTTTCCCACCTGGAAATGATTGCGATTACTTATTATTGCTTTGATGCAGATGAACGTAACCGTATGAGAATTTCACACGCTTTCAATACAAAGTAATGAGAACGTTGCTTGACGTCGGGGCTGGTTCATTGTGATAGACATTAATAGACTTCTCCATACTTCTTTTCATTGACCTGCGCAGAAAGCTTGGCTCAATAAAAATAAGCCTGGAAAAGGCTATTAATGTCTATCAAAACTTTCCTTACGGTACTGTAGAAAATGACGTTGGCACTGTGAACCGTGCTTAGTTATGTTGATTACTGTGAAAAAATTAGCCTAACCTTAACATTTCACTGTTTATTATGTACGACATATAGCTAATGGTATCATTGCTACGGGTGAGTCATATCTAAGGCATACAGTGAAGTGGTACCTATGGAATTTTGGAGTATGACTGGCACAACAGGAAAAAATTGGTCTTTTGTGTCTTCAAACATTTCTAACAATTTCTACAAATTTCATGAAGATCCGTCCATAACTTTTTCGATTATGTTACTGACAAACGTAGAGACAAAATAACGGACAAAAAGATCATCACAAAATTTGATCACTGTTACATTCCTAACAATTCCTGCAAATTTCTTAAAGATCCGTCCATAAATTTTCAAGTTACATTACCAAGAAAAAAGAACGCCCACAAGCAGGCAAACGGTTCTACGGATCTTCACCAAAATTTAATCATCTGTTCCTCTTAACATACCTAACAATCCCTGTAAGTTTCGTTAAGATCCGTCTGTAACTTTTTGAGCTATCTTGGTGACGGACTGTACAAAAACGTATCCTCCGTGGCGAGGTAGTAATTAATATACGATGGAATATGGCTGATGGCTGATGCTCACCAGTGAGTGTGACTATGCTACGTTTACCATGAAGCTTAGCATCACCTTGAGGTATTTCGGTTCATGTAATATGCAAGAGAAATTGACAAGTCTGTGCAAAATTAACTACTTTCAAATACCCACAATGTGGTTATGTTTACCATGAAATTAAGCTGCACCTGATGCACATTTAAGATTCTTATACTTCTTCTATTTAACCACTCACGCTTGGCCTCTCATTCAGAAGCCTGTCTTCGCTCGTTAAGTTCCGTCTTCTTACAAAGTCAGGACAAAACTCTCGTTCGCACATAGTTTTTACTGGCAGTTTTTAAGCAAAGGGTGTAGCTTAGGTGACCACGAGCCACCTCTTGTCACTTGACCGACTTTTCACGTCACCATCTTCCTTTCCGTGTCCACTTTTGCTTCTATTGCATATTTTCCACGGTTTTTATTCTGCTCGTCCTTCTCGTCTTCCTCCTCAACTTGCTGTTCTCATGCGTGACGGCGATCCTACTTGCATAGGTTCCTCGTTTTGCCTTACATCCTACGTTTATCGTTTTCCCCTCGCTTTTGGTCACCATTGTTAAAGATAAGGAAGCTAAACTTCGACCATAACTAAAAGCTCGTTCGAGTGGCTCGTCTTCAGTCAAATCTAAGCCAAGCCCACTCTTCCAAACCTCAGACTGGTGCCTGCGTATATTAATTATATAATATATTGCATGCCAGCATCTTAGCCAATTTTTTTGGTAGGCGCACAGTTTTGTTTGTTTACAAGAATGGAAAACGCATTCGCACCCGGCTTTGCTCTCTTCTGAAAGTAAATTTAGGATATTCGGTCATGTATTGAGCGGCGATTTAATTTACTGAGACATTTCAATAAATCCCAGGTTCATGTCGGCTGTGTCTAACCTGTTGTTCTAGACTCTGGAGAGACCCGACGGGGACCCGTCGACCATCGCACTCCTGATGATATTTTCTCCTGCTCGCGACCCCCCCCCCCCCCCCCCCCCCCCCCCCTTTTGGGGCCCCCCCCCCCCCCCCCCCCNTTTTCTCCTGCTCGCGACCCCCCCCCCCCGCTCTCAGTTTACACTTTAGGTGCCTCCGTCCAGAAGTTCTCCGTTTAACTCGGTGTGTCCTAAGCGAAGTTTCTTGCGTTACCTGTAGCAAAGAGAGAGCCCGAATTTTTCAGTTCTTCTGCCCATGCATGGAGTGTTCTCGGAAAAGAAACTTTCTTAGTGCGACTTTAGCCGTTGTAAGCAGAATGGGATGGACAAATTCTGACTCCCTCACCTGCGTCCAGCTCGTGTACGACTCCGACTCATTACATCCCAAAAATGTCCAATTAATATAAATTCTGGCACCAGTTCTTACCAGTTACCATTCCCATCGGCACCGACTCCTGGAATAAGCGAGCGCTTGGCTCCGACTCCGGGTCCCCAACTGCAGACTCGGCAAGTCTTCATGATTGTACCTAATATAGGGTAGTTGAAATCATTGATGGTCACCAAAGGTTCCTCAGTCGGTATTATTTCTTTCTGTCTTTAGATCTCAGTGAGGTTTGTGGGTATGAAGGCAGAAATCACAGGAATGCGAGAAAAAGAAAAATATGCGTACATTTATATACGGATGCTCGTGATATATTATTACTGTCACTTTGTGTCTTCAGCTGAGGAAATTTCGCCTGGCAAATGGTTTGCTCCCGTGCGTCGCTCCTCGTGGGAATGTTGCTCTGCGTTTTCAAATATTTGTGTATCCATGATATATTGTGGCTGTCACTATCGTTGATTGTATACATGATATATTATTGTTATTTCATTCTACGTCAATCCAAAATATTTTATGGCGGCCCCTCGGTCCTTTTCTGTTAGGTAATAAGCCTTTTTTATAGTTAAATTTAAACTTGCTCATTTTCTCTCGAATTGTTTTTCTTATAGATGAATAGGGAGGCTTAAGCTGGGCCTATATAAAGCGAACGAACATTTTGAGCTGCTATGTCGTCCAGCTTACGGCTACGGAAAAGAAGGGCACAGTTTATCTAGCTGCTGGGAACTGAAAAGAGTGGTGATCAAGAGAAATGGGGAAATTAAAACATTTTGTTAGCTACTCTACTAAGTTCCTTCGTTATGCAAAATACGTGTATAAAATACTTTATATTAAAGTAAAATTCAAGGCTGGTCAATCGGATAGATGAAGTACATGTCTGACTCAGCCTCCTGCCCCCCCCCCCCAATGCACCACGACTCCGACTGTGCGCCCCAGCTAAAATTTTCTTGTTTTTAACGAGCCGCTGTCGTTTCTTCAGAAACCATTTTATTTAAAGAGCCTTTCTCCAAAGCAGCCCGCATAAGCAACAAACGCTGCCCTCCATTCACTGCAAAGCTCTGGCGTTTACGGCCGCAGCAGCGCTTTGAAGATGTCACCTCAGAAGCAACTGCTCATTTTTTGCTTGCTTTAAAGGAAGTCGAGTTGTACTGCTGAAACTAACGGCTAGCTAATTGCTGCACTTAGCTCTATCCACTTCGGGCAGGTTTCTTATCTTAGTTGCCATATTTATAGTATATGTAGGTATTATATGCGAGAGAAACTGGATTATCTATAGCTAGCAAGTTTCATATCCTATGTCGACATTTCCTTCAGAGCGCGCAGGATGGCCCATCGCGTTGTCTCTGTCTGCCATGCGTCAATTTGTCAGTCCCGTAAGAATAGCACTATGTGCAATGATGTACACAGACCACACTGTGATAGAAAGGGTCAAGTTAAATATGTTCGCCCATCATAGCTATGGTATCGGCAGTAATGCTCCCAGGGCAACCCATAGGTAACCTTAGCATTGGCAGAGCATTCTTGACGTCTTACGCTTACGTGCCCACTGCGCTTCATTCCGTGTTCATACTCCTGCTGACGATGTTTTGTTGTTTTTTCTCTTCTTTACGGACCCGCTGTTCCCATGCGTGCTGATTTTGTGTGCCTGGGACCACCCTCATACACGGGTTCCACATGTCTATCGTCTTGCTCCGTGTCCCTTCTTTCTTCCTCTGATATCGCCTTTGTTGTAGAATAAGATTCTTAAACTTGTGAATATAATAATTATAATCGATCGAGAAGATGACTTAATTAATGGCGCTCTCCTGCTGTGTCTCCTGTTGTTTACCTCCGGCGCACCTAACCCCCCCTCCGTCGCCACATCTCAGTGCAGAGTTCTTAGTATCACAAGAATTTGGCTTGTGCAAGTACGCGCTTGCGAATCTTGGCGGCGCCTTGCGTGCTTTGTGCTGCTGCATCCCATCAGGCGCGCCACTGGTCGCGTGTAGAGATCTCTCTATAGCTTAATAGTCGTTTGGTGCAGCCCGTCTTTGTTGAACCGGGGCCCCATACACCGCAGACCACTCCTCTCTTGAAGCGTCGTGTAGTGGCTAAAATATGAGGGGCCACACAACAGCCACGTACGCACCCCACTGCGTCCAAACGTTTGCATGTGTGTCCTGCAGACGCAGCTCTGAGGCGACCGAAAGATTTGCTCCAATGTTAGCCGCCGCCACTAATGGTGTATCGAGTGTGACTAGTGGAGCTTAGGATATCTATCGACTCTATTAACAGTTGGAGCAAATTAGAACTCGGTAAGTTGTGCACTTTTTTTTGACGCGCATACGGACGCTGGGTGCGTACAGAGACCGATAGACTGTCGTGTGAACCCGTGTTACGGATGCTTGACCACTCACACTGGCGGATCTAGACCCTTCTCGTGGGGGGGGGCATTCGCCTCGGTGACAGGCCCCCTCCCCAACTCGAGCCCACCC
>LQNS02278074.1:8845626-8860140 GCA_001587735.2 Parhyale hawaiensis
AGGACATGAGGACATTAAGCAAATTTTGGTAAAAAAAAAACTGAAAATTTAGATTTGAATATTTGTTTATAAATGACATCCCGGAGTCGGAGTCGGACTAAAAATTCCGACTCCGACTCCTAGAGCAAGTGAGATTCCGACTCCGACTCAAATCCTCCGACTCCGCGACCCTGGTGGCACCCTCGGGATGTCGGTAGAACGTCAACGCCAGTTGTTCCAGGTAGTCCACTGAGGGTTTCTGTCCTGCAATTCCTGCGACTTCTAAGTACGTATCTAATAGCTCGCACTTGTACCCTCAGATGGCGCGGAAGTACTTGGTGCAGCAACAGGAGATCTACAACTTGTGCCAACAAAAGAAGGAGCTCTCTAAACAGGTGGCCGAGGAGAAAGAAAGACAACAGCTACAACACAATCGATATCAAGATAAAATCTTGCAGTTGCAAAGGAAAGGGGTAAGTTTTGGTGTCATTGCTGCTCTTTATACAGAATAAATCACAAATAGACGTTGCTTGTAGATTTTTATGATTTGCCAATCTTCGGCTACTCTAAGCTTCCGAACAGCAATACATTAAATAACGGAGATTAAACATTTTTCCTACTCAAGAATAGAGTGGTGTATATGAAAGTATTTCACTATCATCTGCAACCAGACACCAAATCCGCTTGCCCCATAGTAGCTAATGCAGTCTAATACTCATCATTGGAAAGTAGAGAGACAACTCAGCGATCTTACAATGAATGATAGATATGAGCACACGTGTTACGCGTGTAATCTACTTGTGTCACTGGGTCTTCGATAAATCGCACTGTGACTAAGCTCCTTCACTCGCACGGTATTATGGTCTTTTTTTTTACCTGCAACACAGATTTCTACATCCTCCATTTTTCTGTGAAAGCAGCCTACATTCACTTCGCTCCTCTGTATTTGTGCAAAAATTCCTCGTTCATTATTGTCATGGAGTGATAAATTCTAATACCACTTCAGAAACAACCCTAGTCTCCGGAAATAACCCAAGAACAATTGTTTGTAACGAACAAAACTGTTAGGTGTTGATGCGAAGGATAATTCATATCTTACCAAAGACTGTGTGCACATTTCAGGAAGTGCTGCGCAACAACAAGAGTCGGTTACGAGCTCAACTGGAGAAAATTAGAAGCTCAGGAGAAAATAAAGGTCAGCCAAGCAGTGGCGTGAGCACATCCGTGTCGTCTTCAAGTTACCAGCAATACCATCGCAATCAACCGCCACCTCATAGATCGTCTCACTACGTGTCCTCTCATCACATGCCGAGTAATGTTCACCAGCCTCCCCCTCATCCCACCGTTCTACCGTTACAAGAGCAATATTACCCTCATCGCCACATGAGTCCCCACCACACGCCCACCATGCTCTCACCATCCAGTGGCGGTGGGGGTCACGTACACGCGTCCCCTCTCTCGAGTCCACCCGAAGGCAACCCATATACCTTCGCTCTGCCCAGACAAAGCAGTCAACACCGTCACTATAGTCAACAGCAGAGACACCAGCAGTACAGTGACCTGACCTACGCAAGTCCTCCCGACTAGTGTGTTTATGTAGAGTCGCTGTGCTCGAGGTGTGCCGTTCTTCCTACGTTCAGTGTTAGTTCATGAGACCACGAGTGCTTTTCTAGAGATCTTTACTATAGAAACGTGCTTTTTTGATATATATCCCGCGCTTGAAAGACATATCTTTGTACATGATGATTTATGAAGGGTATTGATTATAGGTATAGCTACAGTAACTTATTTGTTGACGTTGCTCTTGCGAATCTTTGAAAGAATTCTAATGAGGACACGTTTCTATCGTACGCATTTAGGCAGCTTACGGTGATGACTCACAATGTGATGGGTAGCTTTATTTATTTTCGTAGCGTTGTGCATAGTTTTGCATCCTCCTAGTCCTTCTTATTTAATAAGTATTTGTTATGAGCAGCTGAACACCTTGATGAGGCGTTAAAGCAATTTTCTATACACTCACTTAGTGGCAATTTAAAAAAAAATTATTTTCGTTAAGTCTTTATAAACTACACAAAAAGCAAACCAGTCGTTAGCAAAGGGAGCGGACGATAGGTCTCAGTTTCCACGCACTTGCACTTGACAATTTAATTTCCGTAAAAATTCTTTTTTAGAAATTTTAACAGCTACGACAAAGTATTGACGTGGTAGTTTCGTAGAATACGTTCAATGTGCATCAGATTGAAATAAGTTTATAGCATACATTTTTATTACATTAATCGTGTCTCTGTCCAAATGACATTATGCCTAAATAGGATATGTTGAAATGTGAACAATTTTTTGTAAAACCATATTTGAATCCATAATTCATCCTGTGTTCTACAAACGACTCAACGGCTTAGCATTTGTCACAGTGTGCAATATTTCTCGGCCGCAGTATGGGAAAACTACTTAAGTCTCAGCACTCGTTCCAGATAGGCAAAATACTTACGCAAAGCTGGAAATTTCTGTTGACTATTACTATTAGTGTGGTTTGCCAAGACTATTAGTAGATCTCCAGTTAAAGGTGATTGTAGCACAGACCACGTGCTTAAGCTGGATCAGTTCGGTTCCACATGGGTGTTTGACTCGTCTCAATGATACTTCAGTTATGCAACGCAGCTCAGGAGGCGTTTGTAAAAGTTCATGAATTAATATCAGTTTACAAAGCAATAATAGCAGTCTACTGTAAAAAATATATACAATCGTCTAGCGAGATTCGCACCAACTCTTTTAATAGGAACTTTTCCTCCAAATTAGTCATGAAATGCGACGCACGCGCGCCTCATTTTGCGATAACAGTTCTGAATTTAAATATAAACCAACATTGGCAAACCCCCTTTAGTCAGACTGGAGTTAAGTGCCTACTCTATAAAAGATGAATTGCATTTTTTTTGTCATCAGACACAGATAATCTCACGAAATTTTTAGGAGTGCATCAAGTAACGCCGAAGAGTATTAACTTGTTTACAAACCAATAATTTTGTCGAAGATTGTGCCTTAGCTTCGTTAATTATATCTGAATTTTATTAAAGAAATGATACAACCCAGTGTTTTAATACCTATCAGTTAATACAATTTGATACCACTTGAAAATCAGCTCACGTTACGTTAGTTGAGCAGCACTGACTTACACACCATTTCAAATACATGACAGTGACACCAATTTCCTTTCTTACTACCATTTACTTGCATTGTGTAACGAGAACAAGAACAGCATCACTTGGAAGCACCAGCAGCGGGTTTCTCCTGCTGGCGATGCTTCTTCCATTTGGCATCTAGCTGCTCGCGGGCCTGGCGGTTCTTTAGCTGAGCCTGTCAGACATACGCAGTACTTAACATTAGTATTAGTTTGTGCTACGACTGGAACGTGGTGTAGCCCTAATCTATGGCTCGTGCACGCCAAACACTCGCGAACATTAGAAAGACAAATGATACACAAGTTATTAAATTAAAAATTTCCTCATATGATACAAAAGTTATCTAATATTGGCTCAAATCCTATTTTCAAGACGCGGCAAGTGCAACCACAACTCAGGCATTAGGTACGTGTACTGTAGAGGTCACAAACTTTTCCAGTTGATTAAATGCTGCAGGACCTCGCTACGCACGTCACCTCGAGCTCCTTCTAACGTAAAGGCCGCAGTTGCATTCACAGTCACGCCTTAATGCTCGGATGTACAACTCACACGTAGTAGAATAAGATAGTTGAAGCTCCGAAAATCAGGACAAAGCTGTTCTAAGAAAGGCAAAGGAAGGGACATATAATATGTCGATAGACACGTGGAACCCGCGCACGATGGCGTTCCCACACAGGATCAAGGCTCATGGGAACAGTAAATCGGGAGAGAAGACAAAGATCAGAAGAAAGTAAGATTAGAAGAAATATGACGGAAGGATGCAAAGTGAGCATGAACGACATGTCCTGAAGGCCTAACTAATGGCTAAGGTAACATATAGTCCCCCTGGAGACGCTGCTCCCTATAACATAGGATGGGCG
The DNA here is from genome assembly GCA_001587735.2 of Parhyale hawaiensis. NCBI lineage: Eukaryota > Metazoa > Arthropoda > Malacostraca > Amphipoda > Hyalidae > Parhyale > Parhyale hawaiensis. Next base: position 8,849,642 of record LQNS02278074.1, read on the forward strand.
AACCCAAACTATTATTATTATACGTTGTTAAACCTCCATAGCCGCTACTCAGGCGTTCCAACAGATGATCGTGAACTAAACATTCAAATACATAATTTGTCGCGTGGCAATGTGCGCTACTACGGGTAAGGGAACGAGGCGCAAAGCACGAAACTAAGAAGAGAAGACAGAAGGAAGGTATACGAGTTTCGCAGAAGAGGTTGGCCACCTCAATCGGTAGCCCACCTCGCAGAACAGAAAGAGAAATATGGAGCGCCTACCTAACGTTACCAAACTAACCTCGTCAGCACGAACTGCGGTCAGTTGCAATACAGTACCTCCTGCGGAAAAAGGCACTCAGGACAGCCCTTGGGTTCGTGAGGCCCATTTATATATATTGTGGCATGGAAAGGGCTCGCACAACATACCACTGAGGGCGTAGCTATCTAAACTAACCTTAACCCTATGGCCCATCCCGTTAGATAGCTACAGAAAGTGGGCAGCATGGACCACGTGAGATGCAGATCCTCGCATCAAGTTGCATGAATGCAATTGCATCCTCGACATCTAAACATCTTCAATTAGTTATGCATTATACAGTACTATAGCTACCGTTATTTCCGATAGATTCCTGCACCTATTGTACCATTTATTTACCTAATGCTTCTAACAACTGTCAAACACTAAGCACCACAATACTTGCAGTCTTGTCTACACTATCACCTCACTAAGTTACCACTCGAGGCCATGCAGAAACAGGGAGCTCGCACTGAAGCATGTAATCATCACAGAACAACTAGCCTACCGTACTCTCAACAACAACCAAATAGCCACTGAGCGGACAGGACGTGGCTTACAGCTGTAGAACGTACAAGGTAAACACAAAACTGTCGCTAATACAACTACTTTGCTTCACTACAAGTAGTATATTTACAATACGGTGCATAAAATTACTCTTACCTGAACAGTATTACTGACGGGCTTCGTCTTACTCTTGGCTTTGGTGTGTGTTTTTGAAGTAACTTTCTTGTAAATGGGATTGTTTTGTTTTTGCAACTTCTTACTTCTCTTCTTGCCCATTTTTTAGGCTTCTCAATAAAACTTTAGATACAACAGAAGAGAAATCTGGAGGAGGGGAAATACAGTGAGAGTGGTATGTACCATGATGTTCTTTCCAAAAGATGAAGAAAAAAATGTTTAATAATAACATGGACAGATGAAATACCCCCAGTAAACATACTTGACACCTATTGTCTATGCGAGAAGTACAAACATGACGTTTATTTCCACTGCCTGCACTTCACACACCTTTTGTGTGCGAGACACAACCAAATTTTCCCGAAATCGTAAGGCTTTGCACTCCGACGACCCAGGTCCGAGTACTATAGATCTTGACAAATGCAAGTGTCCCGTTTGGACTTTTACTCCCGGAGTCTGAGTAAACATCTCAACTACTTACAACTTTAACTCAGCAACGTCCCAACTCCTTAGGACTCTAACTCTGCAATACATCATGCTGCTACCTGTCAACAGTACCTACCTACCTACCAATGCACCAGAGTCATAGTGCTTAGATACCGAAACAAGGCCAGGACTTACAAATGCACCTACAATGCTAGACTTGAAGACAAGTAGCTATACCATACCTTGCAGCCATATACAATGCATGCCATCATTCACAACATTAACAATTATTGAACAAATATATCGCTATAAGTCTCCGTTTACGCAATCTTTACCACTAACAAGCCTAGATTGCTTGTCCTTTGAAGAGCATTAAGGGTCTAAAATAATTTGAAGTAGAAATTGAGTGCTGCAATTTGTATCGAGGGAGATCGTCTAGCTGGTAACAATACACCTAGCAGTAGGTAGGACATGACATCAATTCCTAGCACTTTTGACACGTTGGTCCGCTACGCACCAACAGATAAACTCTACATCATCCCACCCGTCTATAGGCTTAAACTCATCACACGTTGTCGCTACCACTAACATGTGAGGAAGATCGGCCTGACATAGCCTACACAGACTCTTGAAATCATTTGAATGGCTTCATCGTCTTAATAAAGGGTATGGGTACATTCAAATACCAACTTTGAGATCGGCAATAATTTAGACTTTGCTTAGCAAATAAAATGCAACAAGCAGTAAAACTAGAACGCCTCATGGCGAAAAACCATTACCCGCGATGAGGGGCAAATTAGATGGTCATTTTTCATGGCTGGCCAGCTTACTGTAGAGGTTTGACACTTTTCACATCTCAGTCAACCCACCACACTGTCTGAAAAATATTTAGGATAGGCCTAATGGTTCAACTCCTAGCCACTTTTTGGGTGGAGTTACAGATTCCACGCTGTAATTGTTGATGGCCAGCTTACTCAAAATTTAGCTATGCCATTTTTCACATCTCAGTTATCTCACCTGCTGACCTAAAAATTATTATGAATATTATCATGCCTCTTTTTGGGTGGACAGGCAACAAAATTTATCACAGTAATTTTTTTTTTTGGTAGCCAGGCAATTCTAGTTTTATTTGCTTTGGTCACATTTTAGTCACCCCAATACACTTCCTGCAATAATTATACACCTTGCTCAACTCCTTCTACCTCCTTTTGGGTGGACAGTCAAATATACAAATATAGGTAGCTACCTAGCTAAATCCTCAACGAAAACATCATCACCGCTCATCGCTTTGCTCACGGGTGATCAAAATCACCGGCACGTTCAGTAGACTAGAGGTCTCTACCAATCTAGTAACAAAAGAAGGTTACACAGAAATCCATTAGCTACACCAGAAGCAATTAAAGTAGATATTGCATCAACACCAAAAAGGGGTGAGTACGTAGGTAGCATGTCCCATGAATGGAAGATCCCTGCACGTGAGACAGGCAATTCGGGGAAGGAAACGAAAAACCAAACAAACATCATACCGAACGACAAATATCTGGACGGAATAGCCAAATCATTCTGTCAAACATTCAACAGGGATAAATCAAGAAAACTGATTGCCAGATTGGTCTAGCCATGATAGAATCACAGTCATATATATGGCCTGAGCTCTATCCTCAAGCCTTTTTTGGCTACTCCAGCTCTGGCCTCATCCAAAGTTCAGCCCCAGTCGGTCTACAGCTGCAGTAAACGTTGCAAATCAAGGTGCCAGTACGTCAGAAATCAAACTCTAATGCAGTCTAAGTGGGAAGTTGATCATTTTTTTTTAGCCAAGTCAATGAATAAAACTGCACTACTTGCAAAACTGCGACATCATACTTTTATTTTTCTCTTAGAACTAAACACTGCCCCATTGAATTGCAGATTTATGCCAGATAGCAACACCTATTCAAAATACGAAGGTGGGATTTATCTTTCATAGGTAGCTACATGACAGCAAATAGACCTCCTTAGCAAACTAAGAACGTCTATCAGATTCAAATCAAAAGCTTTCATAATATGATATTGGGAAAAAAATCTGCCAGCCACATCAACCTAACTAAAATTTTTCAAATTTTCGTTCGACCCACTGCGGCCCGAATATTCCAGTTGAAATGTTAAAATTCGCACCGCTAGAGGAGGCATATGAACATGTAGGCGTAGCACTCACACTCGAACACTTGCTGCTCCTTTGAATAACCGCACCTGAGAGAAAGATGAAGTTCAGGTACAAGGGTCAGGAGTCTTTGCAAAAGTCGGCCAATGCCACAGGTGGGACTGGTGCCCCAGCAGCTTGATGGCGAGACACCGCAGCAGTACGGCTCAAGTTAATCTCCAACACTCTCTTCCACCATTCATTAACATCATTTACATGTTCTGAGCCAACAATAAGGAAATCCAGCCTTTCAAAATATCCAATGAGAAATCAGAAGCTAAGAAGCTAGGTGCAATAGAAATAAATCTACTGAACAGTAGAAATAGTATCCACCTGCCTAAGTACTTTTAATTATACAGGAAGCATACCTAACCCAGGCTCTGGCCAAACCCAGCCCTTTTGAACCAGGGCAGCTTGGTCAGTGCCACTAACGTCATTTTGAGGCGAAGTTTCAGTCCATAGAGGAGCAACTGCTAGGAGCCCGTCCCAACAAAGTCATTTGCAGGGACCACAGTCCCAGTAAAGTCAGTTTCGGTGAACTCTTGTCAGGCCATGGCTCTGGCCAAAGTCGGCTTCTACTTTTACCATGCTGAGCTATCACCAACAATAATAACCAACCCTAAACCTCAGTTGCAGAGTTGCATCGATAAAGTCCAAGTCAAACTCCCACACCAACTCCTGGAGCTAGCCAGTGTCTAACTCCCAGGACCATAAGGCTTACCTATTAACTCCTACCAATTCTTACCAAAATAGGCCAATTATTAGCAACTCAACTCCAAAGCCTGAAATATGTGAGTGTCCAATTACACCTCTCTCCCCCCAAAAATTTTCCACTCCAAGTTTGCAACTCTAGTAGTTTTTTTCACCAGCAACCTACACTGAATAACTTGCGTTTCTTCAACTTGCTTGCAGACAAAAGCAGCTTTTGCATTACCATTAATATTAAATTTAAGTTTCATCATCCAGCCAATGAACTTAATGATGGTTCTGAGTAGGCCATCAAGTTAGTTACAGTGTACTGGTAGTTGGTGCATTCAACTGTGCACGGAATGCCATTAGAGTATAAGCATTGTTAATACCAGAGTATAACATCATCTCTTGCTGCAACAACAACAATGATTGCACAAGTCAGGCAGGCACTCTCCAGTTTTAAAAGCCCTCACAACATGTCCTACTAAGTGATAAACTGAGGCTAAATATGGTATATAAGGGCCTCATTGTACAAGCAACCAGGCACATGGAGTGCTTTCCACAATTTTTTGTTTCAATATTCTTCAAAAATCCATCAAGTAGTTTTTCTAGGAAGAATCTCTAGGAATAACCTACATGGAACATTCCACTTGGTAATTAGCTAGCTACTGAAAAAAAAAAAACAGGCTTGTTTAGTGCCTCCCAGCTCAAGGAAACCCATAATATGCAGCATAGCACCTAATTATTTAGCTATTAGTTTAAGCCTACCTCTCCCCTGCAAAGGTATTCTAAGAGACAAAGAAGAAGGGACACAAGGCATACTGAAATACTGTATGTTGAACTCATGAATGAAGGTTATCCCACACAAGATCAGGGCGTATGAGGACAGCAAATCAAGAGCGGAAAAAAGCAGAAAAATAGATTTACCTATCAACAAAGGTATGAAAAAAGGAAACCAAGAAAAGTTGGATGTCAGAAAGGCCTAACTTTTGTTTGCTAATGTAGCTATGTGCATGGGTTCTACTGTGGGCGCTACTTCCCATAACAGGATGAGTGAACTTAGTCAACTTACCTAATCCAACTGTCGGCTATGATTCATCCTATGCAGCATACCATATTTGGGATACAATATAACACTAACTCCATCAACAGCGAGACAGGCACTGAGCCTCAACAGTACCCAAACACTGTTGCCTCTTTATCACAACAGTTACTTTACTACAGTCTACAGAGGGCTGTTAACAGTGTTCTCAAAAATGTAAGTGACCAGCCATCTTAGCAACATGTAGCTAACTCTCAGGCATTTGACAAACAAGTACTTCCTAAAAACTGGTAGAAAAGCAAATGAAGTAGCTAACATGCAATCTGAAATAGAAATCCTTTCGGAAGACTAGCTATAGGCATCTAACTAAATGCACCAATGCAATACTTATATAGTAGCTAACTGTTAGTAACTATAGGTATATGCTCAGCAGCAAAGGATACGCAGATTATTGACAATGACTTGTGGTGAGCCCCTATAAAAGGAAGCTCTTCCTCTGATGTACAGTTGGTCACCCAATTCTGGGATTTTCTTTTTTGACAATAAAGATGTATGATAGAGGCGAGCAAGTTCTGGTGGCACCTGGCGCACAAGCAACGTAAAGTCACGGCGTGTGTCACGAGGCTGGAAGTGCACACACACGACTACTCCCGTGCCATCATCAACTGTAAAGTTATGCGTGTTGTGTCAGTAGGTAGTAGACACCATACAGTGTTCAATCAATTCAACTTACAAAAGAGGGACCAAGAATATTTATGAGGCAACAACCCTGTAGCTCAAAGAACAAAGGCCTATTAGAGAGCAAATACACCTGGTAGGTACAACTCTTGAGAATATTAGCACTCCAATAGCCTGAATGTTAAACTGAAATGCTGTATATACATTTTAATTAAAGAAATTAATCAAATTGGGTCTTGCTGCATGTAGGGTTATGGAGATGGATAAACCACATTTGACTTTGGACTTCAAGGTCTGGCCAGTATCCAACTCCATCGCCTTGATTGCAAAAAACTCTGAATCCTACCAGCATCAATTCTCAGCACAAAAGGACCATTTATACTCACTGCAAACTGCAATTTTTGGGCCAAGTGAGTGTCCAATTCTGCATCCCTCTTATGCTCAACTTTTCCTACCAGCTCCACAACAGTAACACTGGTTGCTGAAACATACTCTTAGGCCTAGGCCTGTGTCCAAAACTCCGAAGTGCAAAATGCATTTACTGCATGACTGTGGCCACCACAACTTTCTTGTCCATGTCTCCTCAGAACTTTTCATTTATTGACCCACCTCTATGAACAAATCAATTGATGTAGGAAAATATATAGGTAGCCTAACACTAGTTTCAGAAAAAACGAAACCTGACTGGTACTGGTATATACACTAGCGGGCCAAAAAAGAGAATGATTTACCGTTTTTGATAATAAAGGTTAACCACGTAGAGTAGGTTAATGAATCTTTTGATGGGGCCCTAAGGAATGTATTTAACATATTTCTACAAAATATCAGGACAAATATAACTATATTTAATACATAAGAGCAATCTAACAAACAATAACAAAAATTGAACAGTGAAAAATAAGAGAACGATTGTCTCTAAATACAATCTTACAAACAAATAACTTGGAACAATGGTCAATTTTAGGTTTAGAACAATTAATATAGAGTACTAAAACATTCAGTTTTAATAACTTTAGCACAGCGACGATTACACGAGATCACAAGTTTCTTACAAAACTCTGGAGTTATTTTTTCCATTCCTCTTCAATTTTAGTCCACAGATCCTTTACTGTTGATTGTTGTCAATCTCTTACATTGTCAACTATAATTTTCCATTAACTTTTAATAGGATTAAGGTCTGCGCTTTGGGCAGGCCACTTCATGACTTCGATGTTCTCTTTCGAAAGATATTCCTTCACTTTTTTTGCAGTATGGCACAGGGCATTGTCCTGCATAAAAATTGCTGGCTGGTTTGGTGATGATCGTAGAGATGGGATAACATATTGTTGTACACATTAGCATTGACAGTTTCTTTAATGGCCACCAACGGTCCAACTCCTTCAGATGAAAACATGCCCCACACCATTACGCTACCTCCCCCATGCTGTATAGAGGTTTTGACACATTTTAGGTTCAGCCTGTCACCTGTTGCACGTCTAACATACCGTCTGCCATCAGATCCAACCAAATTAAATTTACTTTCGTCGCTAAAATACACTCTTTCCCAATCTTCATCTCTGCAAACGATGTGCCTTTCCGCACATCCAAGTCTTACTTTCTTATTCTTCTTATTGATAAGTGGTTTAGTAGCAGGACTGCGTGCCTTTAACCCACATGCATTGAGGCGACGAGAAACTGTATAGTGAGACACTTTAATGTTATTGACCTTCAGCTTTCTGGAAATTCCCGCTGAAGTTTCGAAAGGATCCTTCTGGGCATAGCGTTTCATAATCCTATCAACTCATACGGTAGTTTTTCGAGGGTGGCCTGCAGATACTGGTGATTCCAGTTGTTTCTTTTCATCATAGAGCTTCAAAGCACGAGAAACAACGCTCTTGGTTCGGTTTACCTCTCTTGATTTGGCCGAAAGAGTCATTCCTGAGGATCTGAGCTTAACAATTTCTTCCCAAAGCTCAGGAGTAGTGCTCACGTGAGGTGCCATGTTTCTAGAATGGTATACAGTGGAACCCCGTTTTCCCGGACTTCTCGTTTTCTCGGACTTTTTTCACTTTTCCGGGGTATTCCCGGAACGTTCCGGGAAACTGAAACCAAGCCGGAATACCGGAAAACTTCGGTATTTCCCGGAAAAGTCCGGACCTTCAGAAGAATTCCCGAAAGTGACGTTCCTTTTCGTTCATTGACGTGCGGCAAACGGGGTTTTTCTGGCATAAAATATCCCGGAAATAGTTTCAATTTGCCGGACATACGTCCGGAAAAACGGGGTTTTATCCGGGAATTGAAATTTTCTCGTTTTCCCGGAAATTTCAGTTTCCCGGAATGGCCTCCCCCCGTGCTGTCCGGGAAAACGGGGTTCCACTGTAATTGTAAGAATGGCAGTTCTAGAAGTCATGTAGGTACACGAAATTGAATGTTGAAAGATGATCGGGGTAAATGTGAGAATGTTTTAGAGACAATCATTCTCTTATTTTGCACAGTTCAATTTTTGTTATTGTTTGTTAGATTTCTCTCATGTACCTATTAAATATAGTTATGTTTGTCCAGATTTACAATCATATATGTTTGGAAAATTCTGGAACGTATCACTGTGAGTGTGAATGAGCGGATTGTCGCCAGACACTCGGAAAGAACTGGAAGAACCTGTGATATCCGTATCCCATGCAGAGATGGTGGAAAAGCTGTGGCCACAAAATATTCTAATAACTTCGCTGTACGAGGAGCAAGATTGTTTAACAAAATGCCTCGGCATATTCGAAACGCCACTGGTTTCAAAACTCTAGAGTTAAAAAATTTGCTGGCTTCACATTTAAGAAGAATACCAGATAAACTAGCGGTCAGCGGTTATGTGCACTGTGGAGATAATTCGCTGCTGGCTCTCTCTTTGGTTTCAAACTGCGGCACAACAGAAGACACCCAGCAGAATGACTCCACACACGTAAGGTGATGTGAGAAACGTCACCTGGACTTCTTCCGAAGACTCTCAAGGTAACTCAAGGTAAATATGTTAAATACATTCCTTAGGGCCCCATAAAAAGATTCATTCCCCTATTCTACATGGTTACCCTTTATTTTCAAAAAATGAAAATTGTTCTCTGATTTTGCCCGCTAGTGTATAGGCCTATGAAAAATGACAATTACTACATAAAAGAAATCTACCACGAAAGCTAGATATTTGCATTAGCTAGCCTATTGTTCCTGTAATGCCACTGTAGGGAGTAACTTCAATGACTAACTATCTAGCTAGCTAATTTTTTATCACACACTGCAGCCATTCTATGATGTGCTAACTCATAGTCATAATCTACCATGGATGAAACGTATTAGCCTACCACTACTCTTGTAATGCAAGTCTATATATTTAGAAGCACTGCACGTTTGTTCTGTGTGTTTCATGATCCACAATTATACTCAATAGCTACTGTAAAACATAAAATAGCTACTTTGTAAAATATAGCTATGTATTCAATTTAATGCTGAGCAACTGTCACATAGCTATAGACTGTAATCTACTGAAGCAGAAAAAAGCTAACTGCCATACATAATGTACTAAAAGTAAGAACATATGGATTGCATGCATAGGGCTACCTAAAGATTTCATAATAATTTTGAATTTAAACTTTAAATTATGAAAAAATGTTAGCGTAAATTTACATAGCCATAGCTACTGAAGAAGCAAATTTAAACAGAACATAGCTACCAGATGCAAGTTATCTTTTCAAAAGATACTAACTAAAGCTGTTTCACTGAGTAGCTACCTAGTTGTACAAATAGGTACTGTACCTACATTTATTAGCTACTTATGTAGTCTATGGCTATATGGACCATAGGTTGTAAAAAAAAAAGTTATGCTCAAGAGAATTACACCAAAATACATCTCATTTTTGATGAAGTTAGGAAAAAATGTCTGATGTAATAGCTAGCTAATAATGAACTAGCTGCACCCATGGAACTTTACAGGTCTGGTAGGGCCTTTCAGGTTGGACCCCTGGAAATCCCACAGAAGCTAAAAGACAAATATCAATTTTTATGTTCTACCAAACTGCCCGTGGCCCATTTGGTCGTCATCATCATCTTCTTTCCTTTTATAAAACTCAGGTGTTATTTAGCAGGTCATAGACCACACAATATTTGTCCACAGCCACTCCTGCCCATACTGTTCACCATCAGCAGCTTGTTTGCTTTAAAAGGTAGTTATAGGCCTATTCAACACTTCGCTTGTGCGCAATGGAAATGCATATGCGACGTACTTCGGTTGTTTTACCCATATCACCATTAAATTTAATGTGCACATTCATGCAGTCAAGCTAAGATTCGTTTTCAGTACATATCATGGATACCACCAAATTATAACTAATTTTCTTCCATCTGTTACATAGGTATGAAGAGTGCGACACAAAAGGTTGATAGGTCCATATGTAAGTAGCTATTAGTGTATTAATAATTTAATATAGCTACCTATAAATGTAGCATTGTAGGCCAATCTACTGACTATAGCTAATATTTATCTTCAGATCACCTGAATGAAAGTAC
>LQNS02278074.1:8895659-8908812 GCA_001587735.2 Parhyale hawaiensis
CCCTTTCAAGGTACATCCTTACACGGCCGTCCTGCAGGTTCTGTAGAGGGAATAAACAAGTTGTCAAATTTCTGTGATAAAGATAAATCTCGGAAGCAGCGTGCAGGCGAATTCCATTAGAAGCTCACAGAACTTAGGTTTCTCGTATTAATAGCATTGTTTCAACCATCTGAAGTGTGATGACACTAAGGCTATGCAGTTAATATAGCTATAAACGGTGTTCTTAGCTGAGGAGGGAGTCTCTCCCAACGTTTGCCAAGACGATTTTTGAACGTGAGATGAATGTTCTTGGCAGAGGTCGGCATCTCCGATTATGTTACGATGGTCCGATGGCAAAATCGATGGTACGATGACCATCGCCATCGTTCTTACGATGACGATGACAATGCCATCGCCCCATCGGCATCGGAACCAAATATTGCCAATTTTCTTCGGCAATGACCTACGATAAAATAACCGTCGGCGATGGCCATCGTAGGGCATCATATTTGGCGATGGACCATCGCAATAACACATTTTAAAATGCAAACATTTCAGACCACAAACATCGAATAATAAAACCAGCATCTCTTATAACCTCGGCCTGTGTGCGATTTTTAAACCAGTAATACTATTCCTAGCTGATAAAAGGTGCAAAATGTAAGGTCCATGATATCAATTGACATTGTTAGATCTGGGAAATGTACTAAAATAAACCTTGTAACCTTCTTGTAGACGCCAATCTACTTGGCATCAACGGCCAGGACTATTTGCTTTACCAAGGTCTTGTCACTGAGCTTTAGGATGAGGGTATTGTCGACACAGTGATATAGTAACATCTATTTATTCAAGAAGGGCTCAAGAAAAATAGGGTTGTAAACATTGTGTGCTCTGTAGAAAATAAAATGGAATAAGTTAACTTGAATGCAAATACCGTATATAAAATCTATCAAAAATTATCTGTTGATGAATTAGCGGACATAGCTAGAGACTCGAGAACACTCTGAGATTACGCAGCTAATATATTGTCCTAGGCATCTCTACTGGCGATCCAAGGGAAGGAAAAGGATGGAACACGTAGTATGTCGATAGAAACGCGGGACTCCCGTACCAAGGTGGGCCAACGCACAAGGTAACAGCATGTCGGGAAAGAGGGGAAGAACAGATTAGACTACAGCCAGCAAAGTACTAAGTCAGGAAGGAAGCAAAGTGTCCTCGAAAGAGAGACGTCCCAAAGGCCTAGCTAATGTCTAGATCAGCCTACACATGCCGCCTGTGTCACTGTTCCATAACTCAGGATGGACGAACCTGGTTAACGTAACCCTAGGGCTACTTGCCCATCCTGGGGCGTGTTGCAATCAGGCCTTCGGTGTCCCATGTGCTACACCGGCCTCCAATGCGACACAGGTTGGGTAAAACTGGGTGACACGGACGACAACCCTCCTAAATTTTTGGGTTATGTTTTCAATCATTGACTATGATACTCGACTATTAGTATTACAAAATGTATGATTGCCATATACAGTATAGCTTGAATTCTAGCAATTTTGTGTTGTTTTCTTAACTTTATATCCTAAATGACAGCCAAAATAAGGCTCCGCCAGAAATGTATACATCTTAGCTTGCCGAAAATTCCGCAACACGTTGTTGGGGCACTGAGATCACACGTAGCATTCACTGCTATGCGTGAAACATTGTGAGGGTAACACCGGCGTTTGATTGCAACACGCCCCTGGGCTCCCAGGGTAGACTGCAGAAATCTATCTTTTTATTAGCCCATTCCTTAACTTCCACTAACTAGGTACACAGCGCAAAATACGTCACACTGCACACCATGGGTTATTCTATAGACATATGTATCACTTGTAAAGGACGGAATAGAAGAAGAAAGACGAAATAAACCTTAAGGATGAGAAACTAGAAGATAGACCGAAAGAAACAGAAAGACACTGCAATTTTGTGAGGGCTCAGCGGCCGGCAGCTGGTCTATCTGTAAGGAATTCTCTTCTACAATATAGGGGTTGAGAACTGCGGAAACACCCCTCTTTGTTTTGATGTTAATAAAGAATATTAATGTTTCAAACTCGTAAGGCTGTTTTTCTGTAGTTTTAGCCTTATTTCACTATTTCATCGGCATCGGAAGTACAACCGATGACGATGCCCATCATAGGCCATCGCTGATGGCATGTTCAGTCATTTGATAGGACCATTTCTTCCTCATAACACCATCGCCGATGGAGTAAATGGCCATCACAGATTGTTTGATACAATTTCCATCGGAGCATCGGACCATCGATATCGCCGATGGATTTTTACGTTGTAACATCGACGTTTTTCCGATGGCGATAGTCTACACACGATCGCATAATCGGCGATGGCCATCGTGCCAGGCTCTGGTTCTAGGTAGCCTAAATATTAACTAGGTAACTCATTGTAGCAGTGATTTATGTCATTTGTTGGTTTTTCTCCGCCTTTTTTCTTACATCTTCATCCAAGACTCACGAGTGCTTGCGTTCATTCGAACACACGAAAGTTTCATAAGTTACTTCAAATGTAGACGGTACTTCTCCAATATGAAATCTTTAAATTAACCTTATAAGAACCAGCGCACTTTGTAAGATATGTCAGAAACAACATTTGTACGAGAAGTAGATGCTTCATTCAGCACCATCTAGACTGCGCTATTTAGGCCTGCCCTAAAATTATCTTATTACAGCCGTTTACCATACATTTCTCTTCCGGGATGTTTTCAATATGAACGCCACCCCTTTAACCTCAAACAAGATAGCAGTACCGAAATTGAGTTCACTTAACAGGCAAAATAATAAGTTTTATCGGTGGGCAGCTGTGTCGAGTTATACAACAATAGGTACGGTACAGAGCAGAGCTCTCGTTGACTCCAACTTCAAAGAGATAATCGAAACTACGCCTGTGACACTTGCCGAGCACACGCAACAGACGGCTAATATTTTAGCACCTTTGTTGGCCGACACGCGCTGGTGTTAACGAGTGCCACACGAAACGTTCGGACACCAGCCGCGAAAACCGTCACCCGACTATTGAGTGAACACCCACGCATATGGAAAACCGTTGCGCCAGATTTAGCTATGCAAAATCAACAACAAAAAACCAGCAGTTGGCAAGGTCACGGCGCGCCCGATAAACTCGATAAAAAACCTTTAATAAGAATCCTGACAACATTAATGCAAATTCCGACAGTAATATTATTAAGGATTCCAACAGCAACATTAATAGGAATTTTGACGGAAAACCAAGGAGCACTAGGTGGGATAACATGTATGTAAGCCTGTACCCTATACCGGGCGCCTGATAAGCATTCACGTTGAATTCACATAACGGAAAGACCATATAAGGATATCTGCCCAGTAGAGTCAAATAGAGCTGGTAGGTAAATAGGAAAATAGAACATGTAGTACAATATAAACATGGCGTGCTTGTGTGTGAAGTGAATCACTGGGCATAAAAAGAACAAAATTAACCACAGTAAATGGAAGAGTGAAGGTATAGAGAACAGAGAAAATGAATACATAATGACGGCTTAAGCAAACGGTGTAAAGTTTTACAGCATACATTTACGGATCCGTAGGCAAGTTAAACACAAGAAATATGTTGAGCCTTCTTTGCATACTGAAACATATAAAGAGAAATACAAAGTGAAAGCAAAAACAACTTGGAACCCTGCAGGGCTTAGAGACCTTTTTAACAGGGTGCATGACACCCGGCAGACGCTGGATCCGGTCCGGAGGAAGCTTTAAACTTCTGTTAAATGTACAGCTTTCAGTACTTTTTGCTTAAATAAAAATTTAGCTTTTTATGAAGCATCGTCATACTTATCGTACACATTGAAGGAGGCTACAAGCCGTCAAAAAAAACTGCTAAGAAAAGTATGGAGTGCCAAATTTCCACTGATCACGGCCATTGAAGAGTTTTCGTTAAGTATTCGATGCTATGGCAATGAACGCCGCCAATTTCACTTTAACACTACGGTAGCCCAGCATCAATCTTTTAGCATGATGCAGAGCAAAAAAGAAAACTTCGAACCGATCAAAAACTTCACTGTTGTATGTTTCGTGGAGAGATAGGTTAGATGTACACTCAGGGCAGTGAGTGTGTGGCGGTTTTTTTTTTTCTCTCGTTAATTTATTGCCAGGGAAACGCCTTCAGCAGCGAGGTAGTATAGCCTGGCGCAGGAAGGGTCAAGCGCGACAGCAAACGGACAGAAAAACTAACAAATACCAAACCCTGGGATCATTAATTGTGGCACCTATCTTTTCCTTAAAAAAAAATGGGGGAAGGTAGAAGAGCGCCCTGATATGCAGAAGTTATTGGGTGGACACAGTTAGAGAAACACTGCACTTTAATCGCATACCACCTGAAAATAGCAATATATAGCTAATAGTTACTTACCTGACTGAGATTGGGTGGTGGCAGCAGCAGGTCTAACCCACGATTCGGTACTTCATCGTAATCCCCAGCAGCGGAGGGCTGGCGCATGCAAGGAATTTATAAAATTACAATTTATATCTAAAACTATCTAAATCATCGATCTATATATCTAAATCATCTATCTATATTATAATTCTGCTTAGGCTCCATCCATCCGTATGTCCCTGCGTCTGTCGGTTACGGTTTTCACTTTCAGCTGGGGGTAAATTCAACTTGTGGTTGTATTTACGCACACACCTTCCCCACAAACTTGTGGTTGTATTTACGCACACAACTTCCCCACAAACTTGTGGTTGTATTTACACACACAACTTCCCCACAAACTTGTGGTTGTATTTACGCACACAACTTCCCCACAAAGAATCGGCCCCAGGAAGCTCGGCTTCTCTCTGGGAGGATGCTCAATAATATGTCTTTTTTTTTGTAGGTTCATGAAGAAATTTTCAAAGAGGTCGCATAGTTAAAGATCCAAACATGGCAAAATTCATATCCAGACTACGGCGCAGCAAGCTGTGCTGAACTGCTTCATTATAAAGCATTTTTGAAGTGAAAGCGGGATGTTTAAAGAAATCCCGTGAGCTGAAAGAAAAAGTGCTTTCGTCGACCTGAATAAATTATTGGAAAAAAAGGCTGAGTCAGTTGTATTTTTATTTTGTGGGGAAGCTATATAACGTACAAAGTAGTCAAGGGTCCCGATATTGAATTAAAATCGTCAAAATCACCGATGAGAAAAATGAAAAAGTTAAAAATATGAAAGCCTAAACAATAATATCTTCAGACGATGAGAAATAAAGGTTAACGAAGGCGTGTAAGTACAAAAGAAAATAATGAGAAGAGTACTTACGAATAATGAAATTGCTATAGTAAGTCTATTGGTTTTTATGCTGTCTCTATGTCCAGCTAGGTATATCATGAAATACTAGGGCGAAAACTTTGATGGTAAAACATCTGCGAGGTCCACCGGTGCTGTAGTGTCTGGCATACACGGCTACGGTAGGCCTGCTGCGTACAAGTCGAAATACGGAAGCGCTTCACGTTCTTGGAATACACATTTTTGTGCGGGTGACAACAGCTGAATCTATTAAGGCACATCGATTCGAAATCGGTACACTTGCGAATAAAAACTCAATAGAAATTCACAGAGNATATGAGACAAGCCGAAACAGCATACACAGCAGCGTAACGGAAAGGATAGGGAGAAACGTTTTCATGTTTAGAGGTTAGACGGAGTTCGTAAGGTTAAAGAGACAGGTGCTGAATATGGGGCAGGTTAGGCTGACCTGTATTAGGTCAAACTCAAGTGAGTTATAGTAGCTAGGTGAGGATTGATTTATCTTACAAAGTGAGAACATTAACCAACAGTGGAATTTCCACGGGCCAGCTAGTAATTTAGTACTTGGCAAATCTACTTGTAAATCAAGCGTAATGGTCCAACACCGCCACGTCTGAATACTGGAGCTGCAGCAATAATTCGAATGAATTACCAAGGAAGAATAGCAGTAACACGAAACTTAAATTGGTGAAAAGAAATGAGCTTCGATTCTTGCTTGGAGGAAAAACAACTAGAGTGAGCATCATGCCAATTCTTGTGAAGGTCCCAGCCTTGGTAATATTCGGCTGTAAGACAAACTGCAGTATTGCCAGACCTGTCCCAGGGAAAGTAAAGCAGCGAGTGCGTTTAGTTACCCATACGAATAATTCATCAATCTTGGTCCGTAGGCATGACTGAACCGAATTGCAGTGGCTGCGTGCCATGAAATTTCATGGAGGTTTTGCCGCGCTCGAACACTAACAAGCGGCCCGAAGCTTTAAACCAGCGAAGATAATGTTCGTTTGTGCGTGCCGGCGTCAAGGGACAGGTGCATCAACTTCAAGCACTCTCTTTGGTTAACGATCAGAGGGTAACTCTTGCGGCCGCACTTCGATGCAGCCCTCTGCCAACTGCTACAATTGAATTCTTTAGTTTGAATGCACTATAGGTGAGGCTCGCTCCAGTTACTTTTTCTCTGAGACTCGCATTGCACAAAATCGACCATTCTCTTAAATGACTAAGCAACGTAGCAAAAAAATGCTCCGGGTCTGAAAATAAAGTAGCAACCAGTTCTATAAACAAGGAAACTGGTATGGTAGAGAAAGTGCCTGCAGCAAAGAAGCACAGCCCGATTACTATATTATTAGGCTATTTTCAAGACTATGGTGACCTAAAAAATAAAAATGGAAGGAAGCAAAGCAAACAGATAAACCCCATGGGCAGAGTAGACTACTTCGGTGCGATGCAACAGCAAGTCTTCACTGAAGAGGATGATGAGAGCTATTGTCGGCAGGAAGGGGAAAAGGCAGTAAAGCAGAACGGAAACTTTACGGCCACAAATGCAGAGGCCACACAAGGTAAGTGCACGGTCAACTTATGAGCGAACGTTCATGGGTAACAGGCTACCGAATTTCACTGCAGACTGGGATGAGCGAGGTGAACATGAGCGCATATGAGAAACGTGCTATTGCTTTGTGCAGCCCCAGGATTAGAGGCAACAGCCAGGACATTGCATAAGCAGCCAACAAGCAATTTGGATTGATGAGTTTCTTACCGGAGAGAATAAAGAGTTCTGTAACAGATGGCCTGGGTAGTGACTTCCGTCGTCGGAACCGAGGGAAATCATTTCTAGAACATTTTGGCACACCTCAGCAATAAAATTAGGATTGTCCACTGCCATTGCATTATCGCCTTCTTCACGCAGAGCTACAGGTTCAGTTTCATGGAGAGACGACTGTTCGGGGCTGGTAGACTCGGAGTCCACGAAGATTGATTCTTCCTGAAGTAGAGGAAAACTTTAGCAAAAACTTGTTTTGCAAAATTAGTGATAACATAGCTAAAAAAGTACATCAATTTGTTCTCGTTTCAACTCTCCGTCTTCCCTACAGTGGATAACAAACCGAGGGAAACAAAAACCACCGCGGCTTCACGTTCATTTGTCTTTTTTTTTTGAAAAACTAGGGCAGGGGTGACCAAAACTCACGTAGCCGGGGCCAGGGTGACCAAAACCAAGTAGCCGAGGCCGGGTAGGCAAAAATCAAGTAGCCGGGGCCAGGGTGGCAAAAATCAAGTAGCCGGGGCCGCGATGACCAAAAATCAAGTAGCCGTGGCGACCGAAACCAAATAACCGGGGCCGGGTGTTTCTTTCAGAGACAGTAGTTTAAGATAGCATATTGATATGATATTGGTGAATCGTCACTCATAATGAATCAGTTTATACGAAAAACTTAAGCTTCCCCCAGAAAACTTGTTTTATTGCCTCTCAAGTGTTTTTCCTCCCCCCAAAAAGAGCCCCTGTGAAACCCCTGGTTTTCACAGTATGAAAAGCTGAGGCAAGCAATTTTTGATAAACCGGAGGCGGGTGGCTGGAAAGGCCAGGGTTTGCCGGGCCCGGAGTCCCCTGTCGGTCCGTCTGTAAAGCCACGTAAGAGGCATTCCCATACGGAACCAACGCCCATGGGAGTACCACGTTAAGAAGACGAAGAAAGGAAAGTCATCAGTAGGAGTACAAAAATGGAAGGAAGCCAAGTGGGCACGAAAGACCGACGTGCCGAAGGCCTAGCTATGACTACAGGAAGTAGCTAATAAGTTTATCCAAAATGCTGAATTCTACAGACCTTGCCCTATGGTTTACTCATGTACTGTAGGCAGTTACGGCTCTGCCCGACAAAGGGCGGTATGTACAGTAGCTATTACTGAAGTGATTCTTTCTACAGCTTCCATGAAAGAAATTCTAGCCGAACAGAAAATACACAAGCGTCAAAGAAGCCGGAATGCTGAGGCTAACCGTCAATGACGGACAGCCGGTTATACCAGTCTATGATACATCTACCAGGCTTGCCTGCTCTCTTGTTAGATTAGATAGGCGGCAGTAGACGGACCAAGAGGCATATTCCAAGAGAGCCACCGGGACTTACGTCCCGGCCCTCTATGAGCTATTGCCATTACTGAGGTACTGTATAGGTACCGTAAGACTGTGAAATACATCTGACTGTGTTGATGTTTGCTATTCAGGTTATGCACTTTGAAATTCAGTACGGTAATGGTCAAAATAGACATCATAGTTTCAAGCTATGTCCTCAACACTCTTCCTTGGTAGATGCTACAAGCTAAAAATATTTTGAAAACGCTTTAGAGCAGTGGACTGTTTTCACAAACCCAAGCGTGTTCAATATTACAACACAAAATTAAACGCTCTACTGAGCCGTTATAGCATAGGTTATTTAGCAAAACAAGGCATAAGAATCAAACACCCAAGTTTCGGCCTACGCAGACACTCGCTCCGGGTTCATACTTATCATTCACAAACAAATAAATTGAACAAAACTAAAATACTAACGATGCAAAAGCAACACACACTTCACTAAGTGTACCTTGATATCCACATCTGCCAGAAAATCCTCAGCAGCCATTAACTCTCTAAGCTCTTTGCTGAAAGTAACTGGGGCAGCGCTCTCCTGAATGGGGTTCTCCGAGCAATGACCTGCTGTGGTACGAGATATCCGTGGGTTGAGTGACGGGTGGTGCTGCACAGGGGACGCGGTCGTGCAGGGTGACAAGTTCCTTCTTCCAATGCGGCCGGTGGAGTTCTGCTCCAGGGCAAATCCAGGGTCTGATTTAATGGGTAACCCTGGTGTACTCAACAGGCAGCTACCAAAGCTGGTGATGCTGAGAAGCTGAGCTGTCTTCAGTAACTGTGCCAGTTCTGACTGCAGCACATGAATTTCGCCACTGAAAATATAGAAAAAAGCAGAAATTTTATAATCTAGCACTTGAAAGCTACAAAAAATAGTATGGTCTATTAGCCTATCTCGCCAAGAAGAAGAAGAAAAAAGTATGTATGGTATGAACCATAATATCTTCACTGCAATAAAATATAGGCATAAAAGCTACAAAATAGAAATAATTTTCTATCAATGAATTCAATAATCGATGAGATAATGCCAGTTCTAGCAGCTACATTAAAAAACATACCATACTACTTGAAAGTTCTTAAGTACGGTACCTACAGCTCATCTACCTGTTACACTAGGTCATGAGCCCTGTATAGGTACATAATGTTAGTCAGAGAAACTTCTGCGACAATACAACCAACAAACAACATGGAGGGCGATAGCATAGTATAGAGGTAAAAATTTTAACATGATATCTAACGACCAGGACTTTTATAATTCCCTGATATTTCTTAAATCTCCCTGAGTGTGAGATTGTCAATTTTCCTCACAAGTAGGCCTAATTTGATTATCAGCTTATTATAGCCGTCAGGAATGTCCAGGAGACCTCTATGACTGCCTTAATTTCCGCAATTGAATTTCCATTTCCGGAGTTGAAGCAATAAATGTTGAACAGGACTGTTCTGCTGGTTCCGCTAACTTGCCCTGTTGTCTCTGCTGCACTCCTTCCCCAAACACTGAGAGATGGATGCAGTAGAATAGATAGCTGGCAATAGACTGACCAACAAGCCCATTCCCACATACTTTTTGCTTTCATATCCTGCTCATACATTACTGGAATAATTTAAGGACCTCAAGATGCGTTTTAGTAACTGCGTGGCTGTTTATAGCCTAGATGCTATCCCCATATTACATATTTTCCCGTATAACCAAAGATGCAAAGAGCATTGGTGGTTACTTCACTCTGCCTTAGCCAAGCACCCATTCTGGGTACCGTATAGGTCCTTGTTGAGCCAAGAAGGAGAAAACATACAATTTGGAAATATCTTCAAAAATGAAGTAGAAATTCGCGGTGTTAATTAAATGTATTGATAATATAATCAATGTACATTACCGTTTTGATAGGACACTGCACTTTCTCGTTAGATGATATGGAGGGACTTCCTTGTCACTTTAATATCATGTAACGAGAATGAGCTGAAAGGCACTGAATTCAATAACCCTCACAATATTAAGATTTGCTGTAAAATAGAGCTAAGCAGTTGTCCACCTTTCCCCGGCACTGCAGAACAAATAATCCTCATATGGCTCGGGCAATGGCTCCACCAACCCCACGTGGAACACTGGCCAGCAGAAATTCCCTATAATTTCTGGTCCCCTTTTCCCTGAGCGATTTCTTCCCTTGAGTTTTCCAGACTGCTACACAACCCGTTTCAAGATAGCATGGATATTCAACACAAGGTATGGCTGTAGAAACTACTACCAGACAAGTTATCAGTAGTGCATGCAGCAACACAGTGGAGCATGAAATCCGTAGGCTAATATGAGAAGCGTGTCTAATACCCTCACCTGTATATAAAGTTGATAATATTGGCGAGATGAGAATGCTGTACTTCAGTCGGGAGTACAATGATGGGGTGCTGGCAGGGATTGTCACGAAGCAGAGTAGAGAAAAACGGGCTTGCAGCTGATAGCACACCCTACAAGAAGGTTCCAGCATTAAATAAGTGAACACGTTTGCAGTGAGCCAGAGGCCATCAAAGTTAAAATTTATTGTTAATACAGAAGGCACCCTGCTATAAATGTTTAGCAAAATAAGCTGGACAAGTAAAAAAAAAACATTACTCGTTTTTTCATCATGCTCATACATTACTTGAATAATTGGTAACCTGAAACATTCCTTATAACAATTCTGAACAAAAGACATAAAGTACATTCCCAAGTTCTCAATCAACGTTACAGCAATCATTTGCTTTTAAAAGACTCATGACAGTAAACTCGAGTGTCACTGATTACCAAACAGATCTTGTAGACTCCCAGTCAGACTTTTTAGATTACTTTTATACTATTATCAAATGTAACTCACTCACCATTTAGACACTGGATTTTATAAATTCGTACAACTCTCTGATAGAGCCAAACCATGTCCAAATCCCCCTATGAGGTCACTAAGAGCTGAAGCTGCTGTGCAAGGTCAAATTCAATTCCTTGATATAGGTAGATATTACAGCTGACACTTGTGTGGTCATTATAGGCTACTTGTGAACTAGGTATTCAATAAAGGCACGCTCATGGTGACGTCCCAGTCCCGCACAGCAGGAAGTGATAGCTTATCTACTTAGGCAATCTGTATTTTGAGCAGGGTTGTAAACTTTCACATGGAGGTTTTCCAGTGCAAAAAGGCTCTGTCAAAAACTAGTTGGCTAATCTCAGGTGTGAGTAATAAGAATATTCCATGGCATAACATGTTTTAACAGGTCTGAGGATATTGGGGCAACCAGTTGAACATTATTAACACCAGACCATTATCAACCCTTTTGTTGAATTAGTCATGAAAATATATACCTATATTTTAACACATCTTACCATCCCATCATAAAATACGCAATTCCACAAAGTCCACCAAGTTCAGAAAGGCAAGTGCCTAGGTCAATAAGCTACTAATAAATAAGCCATTCCCGGGTACATATCCTCAATATGGTTTCTGGAAGACTCTGGACAGACGGACTGATGGATGGATGAAATGGATGAACAGACAGCTGTCTTAGGCTGCTCACCCAATGAGGCGATGCAATAGATGAGACGTCGCACAAAAATACTGCTCATCACTTCGCATGCAACGCTACCATTACCTGCCGCCAACTGAAGCAACTCTTATCGCACGAACACTACTAAACACTTTGCATTTGGCAACAACTTGAGACCTGCTTTGCACCGCCCACTTGCTGATTAGCTGCATAGCAGGAAATATATGAAGCTCAACAAATTCTAGACCGCTCTCAAAATTGAGCACATACGTAACTACATGCTTTAGCTACAACTGCCACATAAACAATGGCAAGATCAACTCAAGGCCGTTGGTCCAGCTCAGTGCTTGCAAGTGGTACGGATGCCAAGCAGCTGCTGCAGCGCCACATAGTTTTGAGTTTCATTTCCCACAACATTGCATAGAAAGAAAGTTACTCATCTCAAGTTTACATTTACAATGACTTTAATGTCTATTTTAGTTATTTTGGTGTTTGGAACTTTTAGGAATGTTTTTTTTTGTGTGCTGTGAGCACGTTTCATACGAATTATTGCTTATATATAAGAAAAGTAATGTTAGTTATACCATATTGTAAGCAAAATTATCAACCTTTAACTGTCGAGTGAGCATGCATCTCTTTAAAGAGAAACATTTATTGCATTCTAATAAACATTTCCCTATTAATTATTATATCCATTCATATGAAACCAAAATGACGTTATGATAAACCGCACGGAAGCTAGTGACCATCATCTCGTCACACGAAATATGCAACATGCAGCATTTTGATGCGACAGTCGCATGAGACCGAATGAGGGCAGGAGTCGCATCACCTCAGTGGGGGGTGAGCTAATCAACACAATACTATTCCTACAGTGCTGCAAATGCAGCATGCAATTTCTGTGGCATTGCACCAAGCGCATCAGTGGGTGGGCTGCCTTACTATGTATAGTAGCTATAGATAATTACATTGAATAGTTTTATGCTCTATTGCTACTGCAATGGCATCTAACAGAGAAATGAGGGACATGGGTAGTGTGTCGACAGAAATGCGGAACCCATGGACAAAGTCACAAAGGTGTTCTCACACATGATCAGTTGCACATTTAAATAGCAGGTGGGGAAAGATGAGGAAGAACAGAGGAAAGTAAGATTACTAGGAGTATGAAATCGGAAAGAAGCAAAGTGGACATGAAAGATAGACATGCAAAAGACAAAGCTATTGGCTAAACTAACCTACAGGGTCCCACTGCGGAT
>LQNS02278074.1:8972180-8982384 GCA_001587735.2 Parhyale hawaiensis
GAAGTGTGTATCATCAAATGTTACTCTCTAATTTACAAAGCTGGGAATCGTTTTTTTTTTTTTTTTTTTTTTGTACCGCCGTATCGGTATTTGGTAGTTAAGAAAACGGGTCATTCGGCCCGGTATTTCGGCATTTTTCCAAAAAAAACATACCGAATGATTCGGTATTTTTTCTGCATTTGGTTCGGTATTATTATTATAAAACTTTGGGCCCGGGCCCCCACGGGCAGGAAGCATAACCCAAATGAAGCACTTTGCAACGCCGTGAAGCCCGAAATGATGTTAGAGGAAATGTAAGAGAAAGCCATTTACAGCTGATTTAAACGCCTGCAGGCCAACATCACCGAAAGCCGGTGCCAGCGATGAGTTCCAAACCTTAACAGACTAGAGTATGAAGCACCGACCGAACGGGTTAGTTCGGCACCTAACAATCTCCGACGTGAAAGAGTGCGGACCTACCGCAGCACGTGTAATTCTCCCAAAGACTTCTAGGGCCGGGACAGTAGAATACAACCAATGCTTCTCATTATTGTAAACCTCATAAAACATAGAGAGCTGGGCCACCCCGTCTCATGTGGGACTTTTTCACCAGATCATTATCTGCGCACAGCCTGCTGGTCTAACAGACGTAAATGACTGTGAGCTACTGAAACCCAGACCGGTGAGAAATACTCTAACTTAGGTAGCAAAAAGCATATAAGCATCTGCAGACAACCTCACATGTCACCAAACACAGAATTCACTTTACGCAGGAGATAAGTCTTACTGGAAGCACGTGGCACCAATAGCCTAATATGGGGCTGAAAAGTAAGCTTTTTATCAAAGACAACACCAAGAATCTCCAAGGAGCTAGATCCCTGAGGCAAAGTGTCATCTATCTCCAGATATGGATGCTGCGGCACAAGTGTCCGAGACAGACTGATAATCATAGACTTGGTGTCTTAGTGGCCTTCAGGTTCATGCTCCAGGCCGAGTATTATGCACTAATGAGTGACAAATTTCTATTCAGAGACTGGGCGACAGTGTTAAGCATGCGGGGAGCAGGTATCACTGCTTTCAAAGTGGAATCCTCGGCGTAGTTGATCATCGTGTTTTCCAGCGAAGAGAACATGTCACTAATATACAGAACGAACAACAGCGGGCCAGGCACGCTACCTTGAAGGAAGCCAGACTCCACCGCAACTGAGGCGCTAAAAACGCCGTCAACAGACACACTGTGCGTGCGTTTGCTCAGAGACAAAACCACGAATGATTGACAGAACCCTACCACCCACACTAACCGACTCAAGCTTGTATAATACACCCCTGTGGTTTACCATGTCGACCACCGAGCTAAAGTCCAACTGTACAAGGCATGCCTCAGACCGATAATCGAGCGCAGACTGTAAATGATGTGGCACCGACAATAAGGCGTTACAACGACCCAAACCAGTTCTATGGGGAAACTTACCCGCAGGCAGCAAACCCATAACTTCAGCAAAACGACCAAGCGTACAAGCGACCAATTTCTCGAACACTTTCGATGAAATGGGGGTCAGCGTAATGAGCCCGTAGTTGGTGAAATGGGGCAACACTGGACCCTCGGGAATGGGAGTAATATTCCCAATATGCCAACAACGGGGAAAATTTCCTAACCGCATCAGGCGCCGAAAGATCACTGCTAGCTTAGGGGCAAGAATGTCAGCAAGCTGCTTATAAAAATGAGGAAACATGTCCACCGGGCATGAGAGTTTAAAAAACTCCTTATATGTATGTGTGTGTTTGTGTGTGTGTATAGGGGTGGGAGTAGGTGTGTGTATGTTTGTGTGTAGGTGTGTGTGATAGGGTGATGCAATCGCCAATAATGTTCCAGAACTCATCAGAAACGTGCTGATGCATCGCCTATAGTTATTTATATGTAATGATAGTTCGTAAATGAACTCTATAATATTTGAAATGTGCAAACAATGGTAAACACAATTTTGAAGCTTTGAGAGTAAAATTATTCTACAAGAAGAAGAGATATTAGTTTCATCACAATAAATCTTCAAGATTGTTACAGAACTCCTCAGAAATGTGCTAAAGCATTGCTCATGCTTATTTATAGCAAATAATAATTTAAAATATCAAGATAAATGGACTTCATAATAGACTCACCTACTTAGTTCAATTGTAAAAAAAAAGCATCTTTAACATCATCATCGCACCTAAGTGTTTCTTTGGCAACAACTTCTACAATGCGGCATGTGGGCGAGGCAGTATAGAATCTTGGCGGATCCATTGTTTACAGGAAAGTTTTGGCGAAACAGCCCACTGTATTGCACGAAGGACACTAGAAATTTACTCGTATCACTTTATGAAACAAAGTTTTTATAAGTTTTCTTCAAGGGAATGCTGAAACGTTTCTACTCGTACATGAATTATTGTGGCACTCTATATTCACGATTAGCAAAGTAATTAACAGAAACATGCGGAGAGTACGATCACTCACTGGCAGTTCACGCTGCACTAAGTTCGGAAGGACGTAACACTTGAGTGAGCGAAACATTAGGACACACTGCGCGGAATTCTCACAGCGCAGCATCTCTTCTCTTCAATGAAGTGCAATGAATGCAGCGTGAATAAGTTGAACTGAACGAAAATCAATGGGATTTTCCTAATGTCATCCAGGAATGACGGTGGGTCATATAGGGCTAAGAAGCTTCTTTCGTCGGCCCGGGAACTTCAAATGTACCGAAGAAAGTCATTCTGTAAATCCAATCGGTATCGGTAGAAGACTCAGAAAAAAATCGGCATTTCGATAGATGAAAATACCGCCGGTACTACCGAATTACCGAATTTCATTCGGTAGTCCCATCTCTGCTAGTTTATTTACATCTACCGGCATCAAAACGTATATGGAATCGGTTCAGGGATGTCGCGAAGTATACAACATTGGGGGGGGGGGGGGAGGGCACTGAAAAATACCGACTGACGTTAACTATCAGTCATATTACCGACTGAAAAAAAATATAGATATATATATATATAGTGCACGAGTACTGTAGGCTATATATATATATATATATTTATATATATCGTGTAGGTCGGTAACAGTTTTCTGCTATGCAAGTTTTGTTAAAGGCGACTGAGAGATTATTGTTGATTAAACATTTATTGAGTTTTTCAACTTAACGGAAATGTTCAATGCATTCGTTATTGCTGGTGCTGTGCAGTAGACCCCTATTGAAGGGCTTAGACGTAAATGAGTTCGTTAAGTGTAATTTTTTGCATTAGGTGTAATTGTTAGTATGAAGGGCTTTTAAGTGTAATAGCCTACAGGCCATTGAATATGTACGTGTAAAGTTAGGTATAAGGCAAGGTCTGGTTCTGCTAACTTCCAATGAGCTTTTTCTCATAAGGTTAGGTAAAAGGCAAGGTCTGGTTCTGCTAAAAATCGAAATATACGATTTAAAATTGACACTAAGCACGGCCAATCAAAGATTGACGCTAAGTAAGGCCAATCAAAGATTAACGCCAAGTAAAAAAAAAACTTATACCATAAAAAATTCTAACTCTACATTAAAAACCAATAAACACCCTAAAAACCCACATAAATACAGTAAAAACACTTAGGAACGCTAGCAGAACCAGTCCCGGCCTAACCTAACCTTTCAAACGGGTGCTCATTGAAAGGACTCTTTCCTCTAGTAGGGTGATCGGTCGGGAATTTAGGGACAGTACTCGTGCACTCTAACTTTTTGAGAACATTGTACAGGCAGCGCAGCTGCTTAATCAGACCTCACCCACAGATTGGCACTGCGCCGTGACTGGTGATAGGTTTTTTACACGCAGATACATTTGATACATCACAAGTATTTGACAGAGTAGTACTGTGCACTGTAGAATAATGCATTTGCGTAGCCACTGAAAAACAAACTTTTGGGGCAACACTGAGCAAAAGATAATACAATTGCATGACTTAATCTTTGAAACGCTTCTTTAAGACATCAAAAATGGGATCTAATGAATACTCACGAAGTTTATTGAGAAGCGTTGCAATTTGAAATACTGTAGCGCGTTTCTCAACGTCAACACGCACAGTTGGGAGATTGAGAACTGTACGTCTTATTTCCTAATTTTTGGGGGAATAAGGGGACTGATATACATCAGGATGATTGTAACACACAAATCGAAAAAATCCAAGTAAAGAATAGTCGTTGTAAACATCCTGAAATTGCAACAATTGTAAAGACGAGTATATTTCACTGCAACTCATTACAGGTTCATTGTTACCGTTACGTCTAACACGTAGTATTCGCCCAAGGATATTATTCATTATAACTTAAAGTTTGTGAATGTGACAACGAAAGGCTCCGCCCCAAACAATGATCATAAGTTCAATTAATTAATAATATAGCAAAACAAAATGATCGTAATGTAAATAAAAAAGTGAAAAACTTTTATCTCATTGCGCTTTAAAAAAACATAAAAGTGACGTTAGGTTGCTGTTGCAATAGGTTCACAACACGCCACTGTCGCCACAGACTGTCTTTGTGCAGTACTGTCAACAGCGTTGCCGTGTTTTTTTTTATCCCCAAGAATGCCAAATGTCACCAAGAAATTCCAAATCTCTTTTTTTCTTTTCTGCCTAAATATGTAATTAAATGCATATTTTCCAGCATGCATATAGTTAGCTATGCATATCAAAAACCTTTCCTATAAATTTACCGAATAAGGCTACCTAGTCTATATTAATATAACTTTACAGAAACCTTATGAGACAGACATCCTCCTCTCACAGTCTTAGTGCATGCTAGGTTATATATTGCAAAGATGGGTGTGGCAGTGGAAGCGGCAAGGCGATTCTCGAAAATTTTTTTCACTGGTGATGTTCGGTTACAGTAAGTTTTGACGTTAGTCGGTACATTTGATGTTAGTCGGTTCATTTGACGTTAGTTGGTACACATAACGTTAGTCGGTAAATTTGATGTTAGTCGGTTCATTTGACGTTAGTCGGTACATTTGATGTTAGTCGGTTCATTTGACGTTAGTCGGTACATTTGATGTTAGTCGGTTCATTTGACGTTAGTCGGTACATTTGATGTTAGTCGGTTCATTTGACGTTAGTTGGTACATATAACGTTAGTCGGTACATTTGACGTTAGTCGGTACATTTTTCAGTTAAGTATAGTACAAAGATTGGTTTGACTGTGGAAGCGGCAATAAAAGCGATTCGCGCGCAGCGCGAAAATTTTTTTCACTGGTGATGTTCGATTACAGTAAATTTTGACGTTAGTTTTTACATTTGACGTTAGTTCGTCGGTTACCGTAAAAGTACCGACTGCTCTTGTCCAAAATATACCGACTGTATAGCCCGTCCAGAAATTATTGGGGGGAGGGGGGTAAGGCCCCCGCCCCCCATCCCCCGGTCGTGACATCCCTGAATCGGTTAAATGCCTATTCTATAACGACAGTCTTATGTGCGTGTTTTCTCAGCTAATCATTTCAATGTTTGTTGTAGCATTGCAAACGCAGCTGTGTTTCTTTCAAAAGAATGCCAAAAATGTTAGCCCTCCAGTCAGTAGTAATGTTTCTTGCATCAGTTCAAATGTACAGTAAATCAAACTGAAAGGGCTGCAAACTTTACAAACCTTACTGCCGTTTAAAATATACAGCAACGAATTAAAAAAAAACATGATAGTTTTGGGGGTCTGTTCTTTCAGATATTTGGCAGACTGAATGCATAGCCGTGTCGCTTAAACAAGAGAAAAGCGCACAACTTTTTGAGGTTTGGTTAAGTTACTCCATATTTGAAGTAGTGCCCAGGTTTAAAATTTAGTAGGGGCACTTGATGGCTGACTTATATAATGGCTAGGTAACATTGTAGCCAATCATTTCGTAGACACAGAACTGTGCTTGCAATTTCACCACAAAGCATTCGGACAATTGTCTTAAAGAACTCGTTCAAATGGCTGATATGTGAACCCTCTGAAAACTCTAAACGCTGGTCCATATTAGAGACCTTTGTTCCCCTGATGCAGTACAAAGCGTCCGGGTCTTTTTTGGCTTTTCTGCCGACACCACAAAGTATATAGCTTTCTTTCCGAGTTAAATTCACTTCAAATTTGAATATATTAAAAACATCACCAGTGTTGCATCGTTTCAAATGCAGAAAGGCAGCGCTCTGGGCAAATTTGAAGCAACATCAGCACAGTTACTTGAACCGACAGACTTCACGTCTTTTGCCCCTATTACTAAAAGTGCTACATCACAAATAGTGCCTTTTACATCACAGGCAACTCCCCTCACGTTGATGCAAAAGACAAGTGCTATAAGGCGGCGGCCGACGCGAAGGTGGGTGGAATCTATTAGAGAGACGAGTCGCAAGTACGGGCATCAGCAGCTTTTGCACTATATGTAATATGGGCGTTAGAGTTCGGCATATCTTGGCAGACATGCAGTTGTGGTCAAGAAGGTACAGCAAACACACCGGACTGTTTGCTAAGATCGAGTGCAAGTTCAAAAACCGGCAAGTGAACCTGCCTCTAGATCGCCAGGATTAAAACAGACTGTTTCATCCCGAATTTGCTGTCTTGTTTAATAATATTTACTATTTTTTGCTGTTCCAGAATAGCAAAGCAGCGATAGCATTGTCTGTTTTAGTGCATTACTCTGCTACACTAATGAAATAAAATCTGCCGGCAGTTGCCGAAGAAAATGGGTTTGCTCTATACTTATGTGAACGAATATTATCATCTCCGCGTCTGACTAATAATAATAATAATAATAATAATATTTATTTTTCTCATAAGGTACTGTGGCCAACAAGATTAGGACACAGCGCCTGAGGTTTTCATGATTAAAACAAACTTAAGAATAATACTAAACACTAGCATCAGAGAGTTATACATAATTATGGTCTGCTGAGAGTNGATCGACAAGATACCTATTCAGAAGATTAACTGAGGAAACTCGTTCACTTGACCATTGTGTACTTGACACTGAAAATTAAAATTATGCCAATGACCTGGTGGAATAATTGCCCAGTACAAGCGCCATGTAGTGTTCCTGCGAGGTAGGGAAGATTATCAAAGCATACTTGAGTTACTGTTGCGAATTGTAATGCGATGTTACATTTTGTTCGGGTGCGAACACTTTGTCATTCAGGAGCTTTAAATAGCAATAGTTGAATCAACTACGTAGCTCACTTGGTTTAGTTTCCCTGAGAACAATAATCTTCTTACTTCTTTTTGTAGTATTGTGTAAGGCATTATGTTTTTCATCATGCCCAAGCTAAATCTCAATCCAACTTATTAAACGCATACTAGATAAGTAAACTGGGAAATGGAAGAAGTATCGAATACTGAAAGNGAGAACAATAATCTTCTTACTTCTTTTTGTAGTATTGTGTAAGGCATTATGTTTTTCATCATGCCCAAGCTAAATCTCAATCCAACTTATTAAACGCATACTAGATAAGTAAACTGGGAAATGGAAGAAGTATCGAATACTGAAAGGTTACCTCGCTGCAGCATTGCTCCCCAAGACTGAGCACGCGCTGGATGCATGGCTACTTGGCACGCCGCTATCTGCTGATCATCTTCAGTCGCTTGTGTAAAGCAAATCGTACGCAACGTAAATAGAAACACGCTTGACTTGCTGCGTCTCACTCCTGGTGATCAATCGGGTTCCGTTGCAGATCAGTATACAAAGTATCATGAATTTATGGCGTCTGCTGGCGCAATTTATTTTTAAACATGGCTTTTGTTTTGTTGTATTAATTGCATGTCGTCTTAAGATGAGGGGAGGAAAAAGGAACTTTTGGCATCTTTGTTTGAAGCACTCTCATAAACGGTATATATATATATATTTTAGGATGATGAACAAGTGGTGCCCATTGGAGCACTTTTTCGTTCATAGCTCAACTTTACCTTTTGACCGCAAACCTGATTTTAAATACTCCACAATTGTTTTCTGACGTCAGTTTAATTGGCAACCCTTATTGGAAGCAAGTTACAAGCCCTACAGTTCTAGGTTCCCGTGTTTAAAGTCTATCTGGTGTTTGTCGTTCCTACATCCACGAGAGCATGCAATGTTATTATTAAAGGGCTGCTAGTATTGCGCAAGCTGAACGCGACACATGACGTCACGACCGAGGCGCCGTCCAGTCTGCTAAAACAGGCTTTAAACGGCAGCGTTCATAAGACGAGAATTCCCACAATTCATTAACTAAAACCAATATCACATAAGTACATATCACGAAGTAGACGGTACTATGTTAATTCTGCTATGTTTAATGGTTTGTGCTTATAAAACGCAGACAGGAAATAAAAAGCGAATTTTGAAACAGGTTGTGATATAGGTGCAAGTGAAGTGAACGCAGATGTTTTTGCAGGTGGTGGTGGTGGTGGTGGTGGTGGTGGTGCAGAGCGACAATGGGAGAGCAGGAGAAGGGAGGATGGAGTAAGGGGGCAAGAGGCAAGCAGAGGAAGAACGTGCCAGAAAATTTCAGCTCGACTAGACGGTAAACGAGGCCAACATGTGACCCTTCATCAAGCGAAGAGCCTCGTTATTCAGTACAACTTTCATAACGTGTTTTTTTTTCTTTATCTCGAAGCGGAAATAAGGCCTTCGTTTCAGTCTGTACAGACGTGCCGCGCTACACTCAAAGGAATGTGAAGAGCCTTCCTGTTACTCTGTAGAATGCAAACGAAATATTAATACCTTAAAGTATGTGACCTACCTAAGATTAAGGCATAATATGAGTGCCTGTAAGTTATGTTAGGAACGTTTCACAACTGAACCGAAAGTGCTCTAGGGCACGTTTTGATTGGGCCTCAAAATTAAGGGCACGTTCGAGAGGGCGCCGAAATTAAGCATCCGAGGGTTGATTTCGGCGAAACGTCATGCAGTAGCTTTGGTTTCGACCCGATGAACTGAGATTCGAACAGCATTGACCCTTTATCGGTTACCTTTGGTACTAACACAAACTCAATCATGCTTCTTAATTGCAATTTTCAACCGACTCAACGTATTCAGGTTCCTCTTACCACTTACGCCACTGTTCAAGGTGGCAAGGCCAAAGCTTCTGCCTGAAGTTTTGGGCAAGTAAAGCCTCGAAGGCGTAAGTTTGGCACCTGATCTAACTTGCTCATTGTGTCACAGGCCAACATACAAAACGAGGATCCCTTGTAGATAACCGCAACCTGAAACATAGCACAGCTGCACGGAACTACCGTCTGAGAGACACTGAACCTTCTGTACAGACAATGTATACGAGGTACGGACACACAACTTTAGCTCTACACTGTCGCATATATAGCACTGCTTTCTGTTCCCTACAGTGCCTTTTAGTTACCTCATACAAGAACAGAGGAGTGTTGCAATTACAACGCCGGGCTACCTGTGCTACATCAGAGGCGCGTTGCTTTTACAAAAGCTACCACATTCTCAGACACGTGTTCAAGAGCCGAAAGAAATACATTAGGTTAAATTAGGACATTCTACAGCAGATGCGAGCGGCTGGCTAGTGCGATTCGCGTTTCAGGCGGTTGGTCGCACCTGTGTTGCAGAGACAACCCTGGAGTTCCTTACGCGAGAAGGTGAGCCCTGCACCACCCACAAGGCCCAGTTAATCATGTTTTCTCTGTGCTTTAATTTCCTACAACAATTTATATTCAGCTGAATTTTTAACGAGCTCATTAATAAAAAAACAGAAACTTGAAGAGTCTTGCCATCACTGTGACCTGATCCTCAACAATAGATGGCTAAAATTAGCTCCGAGCTTTGAAAAACGCAGCGACAATGTAAGAAATGAATGTGATCGCTGCTTTGTTTACATCTACGGATATTGCTGGTGTAATTCTAAAATAATATTAAACTTGTAAGGCTACAACTTTGAGTACAGAACACCCTCACCGGAGGGGTGTCGTACATGGTGACGGGAGGGTATGTGGATTGCCTCAGATTAGGCTATAATAAGTGGCACCTATCCTAACGCAACCGAATCTAGCCTGACCAATTCTTAAAAAACCCAACCTATTCAAACTTAAGCTAAAGCATACTTTTGAAATGTTCACATAGCCTACTATATATGCCGGGGCCGGCTTGTTAATACAAGGATATAGAGTCTAGTGCACCCAGTGGACAGAGAAACGCGTTCGGGCGCTCAGTTGATGGATCTCATTCATTTGGCAGCCGTGTGGAGCGTCGACAGTTCGTACGGCAGTCGTGAAAGAAAGAA
>LQNS02278074.1:8983553-9006605 GCA_001587735.2 Parhyale hawaiensis
CAGTGAAACCTTTGATTATTTCAACGTCATTCAGAAAGGAACTCGAATTTGTGGCGCAAATTGAGACCATTTAAATTCTTCGTCATCATATGAGGTACCGGTATTATCGTTATTATTTGTAAGGGTCCAAGCACACAGAGAAAGCCTTTTAGGGGCACCAAGCACATAAAAGTTTGGGGAACAATCGTTCTGGAACAAATGATCAAAAGGATATTGTTAAGATGATGCCATAGTAGGTCACACAATCCCAGAATAGAATACTGTAATTGCTACAATGGAAGCCTCTAGACTACAGAATGCAATGGCATAGGACGCATATGTTATGTTTATACATGACATCCCATAAAATGTGCAACTAACCACACTATTTACATTCCACACAGTTGCACACAGTTGCATATTAAGCGGTGAGGAGGCACTCCTGAGACGCAGTAGTGAATCAGTTTTTGCATCGTCACCGTACGGCAACATTCAGAGTGCACAGCTAAAGGTTTGACGCAATTATAAACTAAAATACCTCGTGACGCAAGACCACTCGCATGTTATTTGTACACGGGCACAAGACGATGCTATTATCCAACACAATCGAGGGTGTCGAGAGTTCATATGACAGTCGTGAGGGTGTCGACAGTTCATATGACAGTCGTGAGGGTGTCGAGAGTTCATATGACAGTCGTGAGGGTGTCGAGAGTTCATATGACAGTCGTGAGGGTGTCGACAGTTCATATGACAGTCGTGAGGGTGTCGAGAGTTCATATGACAGTCGTGAGGGTGTCGACAGTTCATATGACAGTCGTGAGGGTGTCGACAGTTCATATGACAGTCGTGAGGGTGTCGACAGTTCATATGACAGTCGTGAGGGTGTCGACAGTTCATATGACAGTCGTGGGTTGTAGACCGGCATTAATACTCTCGCTGTTGCATTTTCTTGATGTTTCTCCCTCACCTAGACGCGAATACAGCACCGCAAACCACGGCTCAGGAGCTCACCCTTCCCTCCCCCTCTCTCTCTCACAGGCGCTCACTACCAGAACGTATCGTAACAGGAAGTACTCGATTCATGCCAATTACTTCGCTCCATATTATCTATATTATAGAAACACTTGCGCGTCATATCTCCTCACAATTACGCTCCTACTGCCGGTGAAGCTGTCAAATACCTCAATGTAATGAGCAACGTCATGTAAACGTCGGTTGAGGCGTCTGTCTTTCGTCCTACGTTCGTACTTCACAGCGTTCGAATATGTTGTCTATTTAAACGACAGAAATTCGCACAGCTTTCTGAAGGCTAATTCACTCCACGTTAGAAGACATGCGAACCTCTGCAAGCGACGATGTAAATTTATTTGACGGCTAACCTGTTAGCAGTTCAAGGGTGCGCTCGATTGAGTGCCGAAGTTAAGCCAATTAGCCATGGCTTGTCCAAAATTCCAGGAACAAGCTTGGGTTTGGCAACTCTGAATCGTGTTGAAAGTGTTAGCAGCAACCCGATGACGTAGAGCAGGACTGAGTTTCTAGAGGTCTCAAGCATAACCGATTAATTAAGGGTCAATACCTGAAACTCAATTGAACGGATCGATGCCACAGCACCTGCCTGATGTTTCGGACTAGTCAAACATCAAAGGCTTAACTGCTGCGCCCATTCGAGCACGCCCCAATATGAGCACATCGTTAAGGCCGAGTTCACACGTCATTCATCTCAACGCGATCACTCTTCCACTTGACTAGTCCGAATGTATAGTAGCGTCGTTGTCAGCACAACTTTTAGTACCCGACGAAAAGTTCTAAAAATGTTTACCGTCAAATCAGTTTTCTCTGCAAATATACAAGGTAAGTTACGGATATCTCTTCAAATTTCGAATAAAATAGAACTAAGAAAACAGTGCACTTTTCTGCTAATTCAATGATACCGTAACACATTCGGACAAGTGGATGAGTGAACGCATTAATAAGAATGACGCGTGAACTAGCCTTTGCGCTTGCAAGGACTTGAACGACGAACCATTGAGATGTTTTGCAGTGCGTTAGAGTAAGACAAGAGCATATGGTATAGGACGACCTGAAAATCATACCCAATATAATAAACGCCGTCGTGTGTTTATTTGTTTATATATTTACATGTAGTATCTTTTGTATCACGCTCGTAACGAAATACTGTAGATAGGCGAAATATAGGCCAGGCTGCAGATTTTGTAAATCGATGACCAGGTTGCAGACGATGGCGAAAACTGATCCATATTCCTTTATCTGAAGACACGTCTTGCTTGAAACATTTCTTGAAATCGGAACAATATTTATGCAGCTTCTGGAGTCGGATTTTATAACTTTTTTCTCTCTGGTCAAGACACTTAAATTCGACAGATGACCAACGAAGCACTCACGAGATGATGATTCTTCACAGGTAGTAGACAACTTTTTCTTCTAGCTTACTGCTTTTCTATTCTTCTTCTTCTACAGCAGTATTATCCCTGTTCAAAGGGCCCAGGGTCGCTGAAGCAGATCTTGCTATTCCATGTATTTTTGTCTATTACCATGTGTTCCTCCAGCTCCATATCACGCATATCATCCCTTGAACTGCTGTTCTCTGAAGGTGCGAATATTGCTTCACAGCCTTAAAATTTCAGCACTTCAGTGAAGCAGATATTCAAGTACACAAGACCGTATCTTGGCTACGGAGCGCTTACATGTATAAAAAGTTGCTGGAGTTACATTCAAGTTTATTGCAGTGTTTTACTCAAGATTTACGTCTGCCTCTCACTATGTTGAAGATGTACTTCTAATTAAGAAGGAAGACAGGGAACTTGTGAGAAGTACGAGATTACTACAATCTCAGGAGCGAAGACTTGCTACAAATGGAGAGAGATGAATCGTCTATGCGATACAGCTAAGAAAGACTTGAAGCAGAAAGGTTACAGAAATGAATGAAAGCTGCTGGTAAGCGTGGGCGGGAAGATGTGGAAACGGCAACAAAACAAATATCATTTATTATCTCGTATACAGGGTACAATGGATACACCTATCGAGGTTTTCTTTTAGCCTTAATTCTAGAATTTTGAAGATCCACTAGTGTGAAGAGCAGGAGAAGCAGTCCGTGCTGAGAGTCAATGTAGGATACCTCATCGTGCATCGCCTGGCCTTTCGGTGCTGGAGTGCTCCACGCAGTGTAAATCCGTAGCGTGTCGTCCGGGGAATCGAACCCGGGCCTCCGTTGATGCGATGCCGAACCGTTGTCTGAGAAAAGAAGACTTAAGGTTGACAGCACAACTATGGATCAATTAAGAAAATTAAGCAATTCAGAGAAAATTCCGCAACGGCCTATATCAATAAAAAATGTCGTTTATTGCGTGAATTTTTTCACGCACGGGTCCACTAGTCTATATTATAATGCTGCTTGAGGCTCCATCCGTACGTCCGTCGGTAGGTCCGTCCATGTGTCTGCACATATCCTTACCAGTATTAAATGGTAAAATT
Source organism: Parhyale hawaiensis (assembly GCA_001587735.2). Lineage (NCBI taxonomy): Eukaryota > Metazoa > Arthropoda > Malacostraca > Amphipoda > Hyalidae > Parhyale > Parhyale hawaiensis. Next base: position 8,987,025 of record LQNS02278074.1, read on the forward strand.
CAACGTCCTAGACGCTCCGATTTTCACTTGAAGAATATTCAACCATAGCTGTCTTCTTTCTGCTTCTTGAAAAAAAAAAATCAGTTAGTTTCGAAGCAAAGACATGAAGCTGACTTCACCCGTATCGTATCTACCGCTTTTCTTTATTTTTTCACGCCATATCAGTCTCACTTTGCTGGTGACGGACAAGGAGCTTCTAATGGGAGGAGCAAACCCAAGCACTCTCTGGGCGAGTAATCACATACATGGCTTTGTCACGTGATCGAAGCTGGCGTTTGGAGTCCTTAAAGTGGCTGAAGTGGCAGTGGTCAGCACATATTATTAAGGAAGATACAGACAGGCAGTTCTTCAATGTTTTTGCAGAGACAATCGTGTCTGAAGATTTATATCCCAGAGCTCACCCTATTACTTTCATCATCAGATGGTATACAGGATACAAGTCTCCTTTACATACTTCCATCCGCTCGGAACTTCGTCGATGGTTAATGGCGATAAAAATTTGAGCTCAGGACTCCTTCCTATATAGGCTGTGGGAGGCAATGCCGCTCTCCGATTGGATAAGCCACTCAGCCAGTTTAAGGGCAAAGCTTACTCGCAACGCTCCCCTAGGATAAATATAGAGGGTGCGCTCCTCTCTATTAGAACCTCCTTGGTGACGGACGACGCTTTTAATAGGCGAGATGCGTATCTTAAAATACGCATTTGGCATAGTTGGACAGCTTGACTCTACAATATGTATATATATTTTTAATGGAATATAATGACATCTCGAGAACAGAGGGTTACACAGCTGTGACTGATGATATTGGCCAGCCTGTTGTTATATAGCTATCGCATCAAGCAAAGCAGAGAAAAGATGGCCGGGCTACTGATCAATATCAACGGCTCCCATAAAATATATAGTGTGTAAACAATGGATACGCCTACAAAACCATTTAAATGTGAAAGATTCTGAGGGACAAAATTATGTGTAAGCTGTGGGAAGCAGAGCTGAGAAAAGGTGTGCAAATATATAGGAGAACGATGCAAGAAGTACCGTTGTATATCCATGTCTTCATCAAGATACAATTAAGTACAACTTCTTAGCTGAAAGAACAAATATGCGTTATTCAATTCACGGGCAAATGAGAATAGCCTACTAGAAAAGGTAAGACGAGGTATAAGGCAAACGGATCGCGTAATGATAGGGGTATGCGGAGGACATTAGATCAGACGGGGTGGGTTAAGTTAGAAGCGCTATACCTCAGGTTAAACTAAGATACTTGAAAACATTAATTAATCGTGGAATTTCAACCGGTACCGCTAGTAATAGACTACGCTATAACCAAGGATGACTAACGTTCCCGTTAATCATCCTTGGCTATAACACTGGCCACAGACCACACACTTATCGGTTGCCTATGGTGCGGTCCACCACTGCTCTTAAAACAACCTGAAGTTGCGGACTGCAGCATTGGTAGCCAATCCACCATGGATGCTGATTCGGACGTGCAATTGAAGCTTTGCTGGCATTTTAATTGTTCTTTTTTTTAGATACTTGACTTAACATTGGGCGTGTTCTATTGGGCTCTGCAGTTAAGCTTTCGAAGCCTGACTTGTCCGACCCCTCAGGCAAATGTGCCCTGGCTTCGATTTGCAGAAATAGGAAAGACGTTGAGGCGTTGACTCTTGATCAGTTAATCTTGAGACTTCCAAAAATTCAGTCCAACTCAGGAAAACGAATTTTTAACCGACGTAGCATAATAAGGCTGCATCTGGCCCCTGCAGCACGATTCAAAACGACAGGGCGGAAGCTTGTGTCGAAAGTTTCGAACTAGTCAAGCCTAAAAAGAGCTTAATTATCGACGTCCAATCGACATGCCCATGAAACGTCAACAAGTGATCCAGCCCAGTGGGTGTTCCGTCGGAGAGAAGCTGAGGAAATGCAAGAAACAACTTGTGATTATTGAAAATAAAACATGATAGATCAAAACAAACTTCAGATTTGAACCACAGAGCAGAATTTATGAAGATACAGTTAGGGGAGTTCCTGTCTCCATATGATAACTGAAGAAAGAGCAAAGCCTGATGTCCACGTACGACTTTCGTCGTGCTACAGGCAGAAAGCCAACTCGCCTAATCCGATTAAGCTTCCGTGGCCGTGACTACGGCTTCAAGTACTTGAAAGTTATCTTAAATAACCCTAAAATAGAAATTTTTGTTAATTGAAGCTCTTTCCGATTACGCTCAGTCGAAACATTTACCTTAGATTACCATTGGCCCTGGCTAAAGCGTAAACATTGTAGTCATTTCTGAAATTTTCAACCATTTTATGAACAGCTTAATAACGTGCAGCTGAATACGTGCCCGCAGCAACATAATCGGATTGGTTGAGTTGGCCCTATACTGATAACGCCGACAAAAGTCGTTAGTGTAAACTCGATTGCCGACCTATATAGAGTGCATAAGTAGCAGGTAGCCAAATATTTCCAAGGGTTATGAACTGGCAGTTAGTTAATATGTAAATATATTTGTGAGATTTGACGTTTATTTTCCTTCTAGCGCGCCCTACTATAGTAAATAATGATGAAGAATTTGCTATGATAATGCTTCATTGGCCATATTTGAAACAGGTGAGTACTGAGTCATATAATGAAGGATACGCTGCATCTGCTAACTTCGACGATAGAAAAAGGGAGAAAGCAGCTGCATTTCAATCGTTTGTACAACAATATTTCCCTTCCCGTCCCACATGAACCTAACAACTTATAGTGAACTGAGGGCGCTTCCGATTGGCATGATGGTTTTGATCCGTTAAATTGAGGTTCAGGTGTTAATCTCAATCAATTACCCCTGAAGCTTCAAAAAATTCAATCTTTCTCCGCAGAATAGAATTTTTCGCCTACTCAAAGTAATGCTGCTGCTAACTCTTGCAACACGATTCAAAGTGGCAAAGCCGACGTTGTTGTCTGAAGTGCCGAACAACTCAATCTTCGAAGTCCTAATTTCGGAGCGACTCTATTACGCCGATGCAGATTGGGGTGTCTGCATGAGCATAATTTTTTTTGCACACTTTTCATACCTCACGTCGTCTCGTCCGAACGGAGCAGCTGCTCATGATTATGCACGATCCTTGGTTGACGCATCGCAGTAAATTATTCATGTATATTTGATAAGCAAACCCTTGTACTCGCAGCATTTCTTTGTCTAGACGTGCACAGTCTGAGAAGGTTCTGCATACATTATGTAGGTTGACCATTCATATGTAAATGCTAGGCTGCTGAACATCAAAAACCAGTTATTCTAACCACCAGCAGCGTTTAACTGTATTCCAGGGGACTGGAGTAAATCTGAGTAATAATAATATTTCTCCATGCTGTTATGAGTTCCTGACTGTATTATGTCGTATTATTTACTGTAAAAAAAAAAGAGACGCCAAGCGCTCTACATGACCGGAATATGTTATACATATAATCCAGGCATAGTACGTGTCTGTGGCTTACATGCGAATTATGTGTTACATGAGGCTGGGTGACAATATATTGAGATTTTCAAGCACATTTTAGGATCGGTTCGGTTCAGCTAGAATAGGTGCCTACACTAACTTATAGGCACACATGTTTCGCTTGAATCTCTAGTATAGGCCTCATGATATACCTGTACTCTAGCTGTACCCATGCTATTTTGTACCCTGCTCCAAAACCAGCATAATACCGATTTCACTATTAACTTATTAATGCAGACTGTCCTCATATATGAACGGTAATAATCAAGAAGCAAAGAGCGTAACATACTTAATTAGGAGGACTCACGTGAAACCAGCATCAAAAGTAACGTTATCACTGACGTCACATCGACCGACGGTACAGATGAACAGCTTATAAGCATTTTTATGATATCGCCAAGAAGCTGTCAGTTGTAAATTTCAAACCCCTAAATGCATAAATAAATTAAAAGAACATGTATGCTAATTAAATAATAACATAATTATGATAGAAAATTGTTATGGAGGCTGGTGGAAGCTTTCACAGTATCAGAGGCAAATTCTGGGCAAATATGGCACCCTGGTCTAACTTATTCTGTGAAGTGAAACTTTATTTACACGCTGCACTGCTCTTCGTAAATTATTTTGTGAAGTTCCACCGTCTTTGTCAACTTGATCTATTCAGGCTCTCGCTCCTGACTGGCCAGCTACTTGAGCTGTAACCATACACACAACACGATAAATTGTTCTCGGCAGTACAGGAAGTTGGAGCAATAACAGTTGTACTGGTTTCCCTCGCGTCAAGAGCATACTTAACTCTACTTATAATTTTAGTTAGGATTAAGAGCTCTGCCAAGAAGGCCTGAGGTTCTACCCTCATAATACACCAACTGGTTAATGCGATGCCATATGCATATTGACATGCGGTCACGTCTAAATTTTACTTCAGTCCCGATGAGTCCTCCCGTTATACTCTTTGTTTTCTGGTATTAATAGCACTACTCTCACCATAAATTAAACTAAATATTTGCCGGTAATGGATTAATTCCTTGACGTACTAATCTGGAACATTTGCTAGCTTGCTTGCCTAATGTCATAAATACCAGTATCGCTCATGAGCAACGTTCTAAACAATACAGTTCCAACGAGGAGCTGGCGTTTCAGATGGTTTCAAGTTTCTAATTATCGCAAGATATTTTACGTTATCATACATCTTCCAGCAAAGACTGCTGCCATTATAGTTTGTTAGGATGCACAGTGTCTTAAACGAGTTCTATAGCCAAACAAATCAACATAAATTTACATCTATATAGCTGGACAAGCAGTGTTTGAAAAATATCAGTTTAGTAACAAGGTTAGCACCGAAATAATGCATGTTTTTCCCCGAGACAGCAGTACATCTTCGTAAGTTTCTTAGTCGAAACAAAGCGCTGTCCCACAGCCACAGTATATTTATACCACATCTTTGCCCTGCAGCTGTCAAAGTCATAAGCACGAGCGCATATGTCGGACACGAGCAAGCTAGCTTGTGACGTCAATGTTTTTTTTTTCGCTTTAATTCACCCTATTTTGGATCGCTTTCAAGTCAGTCAGGTTATGTAAAAATTATTATCACAACAGCTGAACAGTATAGATTAAAGTTGCATATGTTTCTCGGAGGTAGCAAGTTTCTGTTTCCTGATATTCTTTCGAGGAAAAAGTAAGCAAAAAATCCTATGACAGGAATTATGCAATCGCAGTAGAGACTAGAGAGGTAGAGGCAGCTTGCCAACCGCTGAGCGCAGCTCATGTGCTGCATGCTTTGTGCTCAACAGACGTCGATCTGCTGCGCAGGGGAAATGACCTCGTATTCTCAGAAAGTGCGCGTTCGAAAATATCATCCCATTGACAGCGCTACGGTACAGCAAATAATAGAGTCTTTGTACCACACTTTAACACAGTAAGTTAGAATGCGACTTGGGACGTAATTCAGCTGACAAGTGGAACGTAGATTTACCTGATTTTTTTCAAGGTCTATCCTACTTTAGTGCTGCGCCACAACACACGCAGGTGCTGCTCGTGTTTAGCATCAGCGACAGCGGATGACGGTAGGCGCGTGCTCACGGTCTCATCTCAAGGCCCCAAACAGAAAAAGAAAATTAATAACGTGGCACCACGATATCTGGTTCAGACAAGCTTATCTACGAACTACGAAGGTGCTGCTCATATGTCTACTCCTACTTTAGATAGAGAAAGCGTTTAGAGAGACAACGGGGGAGGGGGCGGACTTCGCCTGCCAGCTGTACGAGAAGTCCAAACATCCCGCCACACACCTTGAGACGCATAGTTGCGTCAGCCAAAACACCGCGTTCATGTAACTAATATAGTATGGGCGGCATACATGTGACCTCACAACAATGCACCAAGCGGCTGCGAAACTGTGTGTTTACCCGTTTGTGGCAAAAAGAAATGACTCTAGAAACTAAGCTTGGCCTTGCCTTGTAGGGTTTCGTCACTTTGTTTACAAGCTCACCGCATCACGTGACAAAGCACTCTACAAACAAGCTTTAATGTTGCACCACTAGCTAACAAACAATATTCAATAATTCAAATACTAGCTTTTGGGCAAATTATATCATTTGTTAGTTATTTTAGTGATACTAATCGCAATAGTGACATAGCGAATACTGTACTCGGAAGAGTACTTCTTTGTCTCGAGCGGGTGGTGAGATGCTGCCGTGCAGACCGCAATGCCGAGGCTGCTGCAGCTACAACATATAATATAATGCATTACAGCCAGCTACCGTGCTCGTGACAAGAGAGTCAACATGTCCCAGAAAATCTTTTGTTTTGCGCACAATTGACAACGGAGGTATTTGCTACGATGTCCCTTATCTATAGATAAATAATATATACTGTAGAATGTGAATTTTGCTGTAGCAAGACAACTCTTGTGGCAGTTGCCAGTAAGGCAGAACCAATGAATATGTATGCATACGTAATAAAATAGGCTGCATCTCTGGAATTGAACATCACCACTGCCTGCAAGCCTGCGTCAAGTTCCTCAGCTATCACTTCCAGTCTCCATGAACACACATAATCAGTGCGGAAGCAAGAGCACACGCTCTCATTAGTCATTATTACTACATAATTATTTTACCTTGTTTATGTGAAACTCTCATTCATAAGAACCTATTGATTTAGCTTTGGATATCTTAGAGATAATACTATGTACATTGAACCAAAGTATCTTTGATTCAATAGGTCTCTGAAAATTTATTTTACTCTTACATTGCATAACAACCAGTGCCCGCGAGAGTACAAAATACAAGATGTTCTTTACAAACCATTCAGCTTTTACGTTGACGCGAGCAAATTGTTGCACTTTCTAAAACCGTTGGTAAATTTCAGCATCCACGGCAGTTTTATAACACTGTAACAAGTGTCAGTGAGAAGTTACGCACATCGCTCTTAATTCTGAGTGAGTATAAGTTTGTAGAAATGCACATTTTAGGCTGATGCTGAAACACGTTATACCTTGTAAATTTAGTCAGGGTTAAAGTCAAATTGACTTCACACTTCAAGGGTAAAATCCACATGAGTTGATTAGTGTTCAGCAGCACTGCGTAGATGCCTGCTTGTCCCAGTGAAGCGTGCTCGGAAACTTCTGTTCCAAGATCAGCAAAATTCCGCATTTTGATCTCTCATAGGCGGCTGCTAAAATTTCTTGGAAGTAGATAAAATCAATAAAAGCAGATGCTTAATCGTTCTGCGAACCTGAAATGTATTATACCTGTAAAACCACCCGTATATTCTGAAAGTCGCCGTGTCTTTATAATTACATAATATAGTTGCGGTACCACTCTTATTAATTAAGTAGGTTACACCTCAAGCCTAGGATTAACCTTTTAATGATTCCAAAGAAGTTTTCAGTAGCCTCCTTGAATAATTCAACTGCTCTGTTTGGAAACCAGCTTAGATGTTTTGAAGGTGTCACCGATTGACATTGTGAAATCGAAAGCGGCAAAGCCCACGAGGCTTGAATTCTACGGAGCTTCAGATAGGAGCGTTTGCTTCGTCACTTTGAAACGAGTTTCAGGCACTTACCTCGACTCGATAACCTGGAGATGGCCAATAATTCAATCCAACTCCGATAAATAGCGTTTTTGCCGCTTCAGGTATAGGCTAATGGGGTTGCTGATAGCACATGCAGCACTATTCAAAGTGGCAAAAACAACGCTTCTTTCTGAAGTTCAGGATAAGTGGGCTCTGCGAAATTTTCGAGTAACGAGCAAAGCTTAAATAGCGCGCAAAAATTCAAGCGTATGGTTGCTTCCCGTAGTCAAAAAAAACTACGTCTGATGCTTTCGACTCACGGAAAAGAATTCAGGAGTACTGAGCACCTTATTTTTTATTATATCCTAATACTTCTTTCGAGAAGTAATTTTTTGAAACAATGGGTCGGTCGAGTAAAAATAGATTCTATTGGCCGGCGAAATTAAGATTTCGGGGCTTGACTTGTCCGGACCAGTAGACAGGAGCGTTGGCTTTGCCACTTTGAATAATAACGTGCCAGATGTTAGAAACAACCGGATTCCATCGTGCCGGTTGCAAACTCCATTTTCCAGAACAATGTTGAGTTTTGGAAGTCTCAATGGCAAACAAGAGTCAACGCCTAAAACTCGATTCAGTGGTTTGAAGCAAGCCCATCTGGCCGAAGTACCGGACAGGTCTTGCCTATACATAGAAGTCTTAGAGCTTCATCGAGTGGAGTGGCGAACTCGAGCCCTCTACTCTTGAATTGGTCGGCGCTTCAGGCAGGCGCGCCGGTTCTACCAGATGAATCCAGTGTCAGGCGTTAAGTCAATATCTGTTCCTCTGGAGATGGTCGGAAATTCAGGTCTGGCTACGTAAATAAAAATTTTTAGTAGACTTCGATTGATTTGATTTGTTCTGGAACATGATTCGAACACGTGAAGCTAACGTTCCTGATTGAGATACCGAATGAGTCAATCCTATGTGTGCGTGACTTCACCGCCTGCATCGGTAAAGCTCTTAATTTCAAATACCAATCGAACGCGCCCCTAGAGACTCACCACCGTGTTGCGGATCAACCGTATGAGCTTCTAAAAGGTAAACAAGAGGGAAGTAGGCTCTCAGGAAGCCCCCTGCAGTGCTGGAGTACGTCGCCCCCGCTGCGCAATACGGCGGTGTGCTGACGTCACAGAAACCACCCAAGTGACGCCACTGACGTCACCCAGTGCATGTAATCTACTTATTTAACAGGCTTTCTTTCCATTGTTAAAGTGGGGCATTTGTTTTACTTCCTGAAAAGAATACTACGTAACGTGTTGTTGTGGTGCCGAGGTGACACGTGACCAATAACTGAGAAGTAATTACGCAATCGCAACATTTTTTCCACAGAGGAGTGTGCCGTCACAGAGTGGTAGATACCAAGTTATCTATTAAGATTTGCTTTCGTCTAAAATCCTTATGTGTGGCCCACTCCATCACTTCATATTAGAAAAATGCATATCAACGCAGATGTACACTTACCGTATATCCACACTGAACGAGTAAGTGAGCGAAGAGAAATTTGAGGGGGTGTCGATAAATGGATAGTATCGGGACAGATTTTTTATTCGTAATGTATGAAAGACAATAGCTAAAACATGCGTTCATTATAATTTTGTGTCATTTATTTTTTCTTATTCAGTCAGTAGAAAAATATGAATTACCCCCAGAATTTTTACCATCAGGCGCGTGACCAAATCATTGTCTCTGACATCATCGTATAGCTTCAGCAGTGCTATAAAGATTCTTCTCGGTGCCTTAAATATTAGTAACACGATATCTGATGCAATGATGCTCACTTTTAACTTGCTTTGCTCTGTAATTCTTTACTGACGAATATTTGTCGAGCTTTCGTATGAGTTTTTTCATTCGAAAGCGGGCAATTTTTATATTTGGCTTCAAATATCTATACGCATTTGCAGAACGCGAAATTTTTAGTTTAAGCTGCTTACCATGAAATTATCGCCATACAACCGTTCTCAATTTTGTGAATTTTTAAAAATCGTGAAACCACCCCTTTAAGGCTGCTGTTCACGAGAATCGGAATACCGGAACGTTTTTCCCTACCCTTCCGATTACGTTGCCGCCAGTACGGCTTTGGCCTGCTCAGTATTGCACTGTCCAATTATAGTGTTTAGAATGATAGCTACAAGCCTAAAACTACAGTGTTTATACTACACAAAGTGTCAATTGCACAGTTTTTAATACATCTATTTATTTGGCATAAGTTGACATCGACGTATATTTTTAGGCGACGTTCTGTCACTGTGAGCTGTAGCCAACATCACGGAAATGTTTGTTGCAAAACGTGAAACGTTCCGGAGCTTCGGCTCTCGTATGAAGCAGGTATTAAAGATTTTAGAATCATGATGTATAAAAACTAAATAAATAAACAAATAAATAAGTAAAAAATTCCTCTCCAATTCTACGCATACTGCCATACACCAATATTTACTAGAGAAGAAGTACACTCTAGAGCAGAAGTGGGTGTGACATAAAGTGTTTATTTTAGTGACGTCATTAACCGGGTTCAGTGTAACTAACAGTTGCAATACTCTCCCAATTGTCGCAACCAACCCTCTTGTCTTAAGCCAGGGCCAATTTAAAGATAATAGATGATCTTAACTTGCCATCTTCGTGCCAGTTGAAACTAGCTATGGGCGCCCTGAATGTATACGTTTTGTCAGACAAAATTCGACAGACTTATGCCGGTGCCACACTCTACGGCACAGTCGCACTCCTAACTTGTTAGCGGACGTTCAACTCTGACGTCGTTCAACTTGAATACTTACATGGCGTATTTTCGATACTTACGGTCACTATGTAATCGAGACGACATACAAGGTGAACGTTCTTCATTCATGAGTTGAGCGTTTATTTAGTGATGGCTTCAGCACTGGGCTTAAGTTCATTTTCTCGTTATGGGGCTAACGCCATAATATTCTGAACGTAGCTCCAACTTGAGGCTGCACGAGTAGCTACGGTGTGAGAATATTTATCCACCGTGGGTACCGACATAGAACGACTTTTGATTTTCTACGAATAGTGTATAGGCTGTTCCAAAATACGTGACCCATAGGTAAAAAACATGAAATCTATAGATCTACCTATGCCCTATTTTTGCAAAGCAGCAGCTATGTAGGCCATCTAGTTATAAAAATCTAGTTATAAAAGGGACTCAAGATGACAGTTTCTTTCGTACAACAGGAAGTTTACTAGACAATACGCGAACAATAGCCAATAGGGCAACATTATGAAATCGGTAGGTATACGTAGATGCTCCCCTAGCCGTTTTGTCTGCAGAGAAGCGACGAACGACTGGAATCCGTTACAGGAGCAGAGGTCATTTACCTTCTGTGCCGAAACGCGTTCAACACTCCGTATAGGAAAACTTCTGTCAACTTATAGAGCACAGTTTTCCTGAGAGCTGTTGAATTGTAGGCGCGGTCTCCGTGGCATGTATCTGTTGTGCGCAATCGATGGATTTGTGCGATCGATCGATCGATCGCGCTGCGCAAACCATCGATCGTTCAAATTTTAAAATGAAAAACAAAAAAAAACAGTCCTTGCCTCCCCTAACCTACCCGACATTAAACCCGAATATAGTCCAACTTACCCGAAATTACGGCCTAATACCTACAACATCCACTGTTTGCGCAGGGCGATCGATTGTCCAAATCCATCGTTCGCGCACGACATATCGACAAGATTGTGTTTCACTCAAGACATGAACGACTGAATGGGTCGACTGGCGGTCTCAGTAACTGTCTAAAGGCGAGTTCACAAGTCATTCATATAAACGCGTTCACTCATCCACTTGTCCGAAAGCTCTGTAGCGTTGTTGTTAACATGACTTCGTGGACGCCACTAATGCTATAAAAATATTAACCGTCAAATTAGTTTCCTCTGCAAGTGTCACTAGTCAAGTTACGGATATCTTTTCGAAATTTGAAGCGAAATAAAACTCGGAAAACAGTGCACCCTTCGGCTGATGCTAGTGCACAGTAAGCGAACGCGTTAAGATAAATGACGTGTGAACCGGTTTACACGTTAGGTTTTTGAACCAACGTTTCTGCTTCACAGCGTTGGAATGCGTTGCTACGCCTGTTTTACTAACAAATAAATGCATAGCTTTCATCATTTCGAGTTCACTACAAATATTAAAAGCTATCCGAAACTTCCCTAGTGATATTGCATGTGCAATCTGCTTTGACGGCTAACATTTTAACAAAACTTGTAGTGTGCCCAATCGTGTTTTTAGAAACATAACAAAACATTCGAAAGTTTCGAAGTGTGAACGTAGGGCAAGAGCCGAACTGAGGTGATAAGAAACAAGAAGAGAAAAAGTAAATATGGCGATGCCGTTGTTGACATATACTTAGTTTTACATATATAGCTGTTGAACAGAACGAGTGAGGCGACCTAAGCACATCTTTAGAACCTGAAGCTTCACGTGTCTTGACAAACCGTAATAAAGTTCCTAAGCAAGTTTTTGTCAATAAACCTGCACATGGAGTCTATCTACACGCTAGTCACAAGAACGAGCTTCCTCAGCTATTCGTACGAACGCTTTGATGAGCGCTCGTGAACACAGCTTTGAATTTTTGGGTCATCAAAAAACATTTTAAAATATTTGCCATCAGAGTAGTTTGTTCAGCAAGTGCCGTAAGTTGAGCTTCGTACATCTCTTTAAACTTTGAGGGAATTATAGAAATCAAAATTTTTTAGAATTGTGTGTGCTGTTTAGATTAGCACAGCAACGCATTCGTACGCGGGGGAATACGAAACTCGTTGTTTTGACTAGCGTGTTTGCAGGCCAGTAGACCACCGTGAGTAGCCTCATTTTTGGACACTCATCCATTACAATGATTTCCAACACTTGAGGTAATACCAGATATTGATAGTGAGCTTTCTCTTCAGAAAAACTCACTTTCTGTGAGTATCAAAGGAAACTGCTGTAATTGGAAAAAAATGTGTACTAAAAACAGTTTGCGTTTGATACCTTTTTACTTTCACAGTACTGCACTGCATACGTGAACAATATAGTTTTAAATGGCTCTATAAAGTCTGTTGTAGGCAGACAAGTTACAGGTGATACCAACACGACAGATTCACCCACTTAACTACCATTAAATCAACTGGTTTGAAAAATTCAACCTTAGAATTCGCTTAACTCAATCCAACCCACCCATCAACACAAAGAAATAACACAGCGAAGTGTTTTTTGCTTTCCGTTTCATAGAAGAGGATTTTCTCTTGTGTTTTCCTGCTACTGTGCACCGAAAGTCATTGGACTGCCCTTTCTCTAACCCCAATACAGAACAATGTAGCGAGGAATGTATTATTCTTCAGAGCCATTGTTTGCGAATGTGAAGCAGACTGACATTTACGAAGGCGATCATACTCACATGAACATACCAGGATTGTAATGATGGAGATTATGGTGAATACAATTCTTATACGTTCATTGATAATTAATTATTGTTTATAATTTCTTCTGTGTTATGGCCGCAGTAGCTGGATGTTAGCTCGAGTGCTGAGCTTACAGGCTCCAGGACTCGAGAGCGCCTCTCTTCCAGACAGGTGAATAATTCTTGAGGTGCTTCACCTTTGAGTTGGCTTTTCCGGGGTTCGTTCACACGCTGCTGCGGGGGTTGGTGACCCTAAGCAAATGGGGGAGGGGCTGCTTGCGTCGTGAGCCTTTCGTCTCTGATGCCATAGCTCTGATAAATTTTGGTCGACTGCAGCCGTGCGTTCCTTCGAGGCCACCGGATATATATCTATACAGCATATCGGCACCATGAACGAGTGCATATATGTAGGTGTATTCTACACGAAACTGAAACATCGCAGCATTTTCTTCCGTTCGACTGACTTAAGCATACGTTTAAAAGTTAAATTCCAACGGTTAACTGTAATGCGCCGATAACTCATTGCTGTGGCCTTCCCCCTGGAAGAAACGGTTAGCATTTAAACCTCTAGATACGGAATGCACATCGCATGACGTTTACTGCGCCACTTATACCTTTTAAACGTGAGGTTCGTCAATCACTGAGTCTTGCAGCAAGCTCATGTAAATCTGAAAATATGTGCAATCAAGCAACTTATCACCTTGTTCTCTGCTGTGGTGCCCACTACACTGTGCCACTCTGTTTCAGATCATTTGGTTCATAGCTTATCAACTGAGGTCATAACGTTGAAGTTAGAAAAAAAATCCCGGTAGGTGTGGTGTCAATGAATTACCGAAGAGAACAACACTACGATGTAATACAAAAATGACACACCATGAACCAAATAACACTAATCTACGTACACTTGTAAATCTAGTCGTCGGGGTCTCTGAATAGAAGAAATCATTGTTATAATCCGCACACATAGCGCCTTTTCTCTAAAAAGCAACCATGTAATCTCAATTTTCAACGCCAGCACTAGTCAATCGTGCCTGAACAGCCATAAAACAAGCAACTGGATGTTCCTAAAAATTTCTGCTGTATTTTTGAAAATGAATATTTTCTGACATTTATTTGGATTATTCTAAATTCACAGGATTTAAAATTAGCCCAAAATCGACAGGGATCCCAGGATAAAAACCCTGCTCAAGATGCTTTGCGGGTAGTTAACAATTTTTGGAAAACGGACCTCTGGTCCTTGGATTCATGCAGGACGGAGTTTGTCGCTGAGTTGCTGCACTTGTCTAACTAGACACACTCGCGACAGGGCTTTAGCGTGACAAGAACAAAGTCAGGCTTGGCATACCAGCCAATCAGAACATTCGACCACCTCTCGGTGGGAGACCGCCGAAGTCCCATTGGCTGTACCGTACGTCAAGCATAGCTATGTTTTGATCACGTGGGAGCACCTCGTTCAGTTCTATCTCATTAGTTCTGAACGTATTTACTGCATACAATCGTGATTCCCTGCCCAAAATCTGACGAAAGAAAACCCACGGAACCTTTACCATGAACAGCTTGACTAGCATTTTATTTCTTTGAAGGAAAGAGCAACATTTTTCACAACAAAAAAAATAAAATTATTCTTCAACACTTTAAACCACTTCTAGTAAGGCTACGCGCCCCAGCCCTCTCGTGGGGCGGGGTCTACCAGACGAGACCCCCTGCTCTATTCACACCGAGCTATATATAGACGCCCTGTATCGAGCGGTAAGAGTAATGCACGTTAGTAACGTGATTCACAAAATCTAACGGTTATGGCAGCATGAGTCACTCACGCACTCCAATGACGGAGCCACACTACACTATTGCAAGTTCAACTTATGAGCAGACGGTCAGCTCCCACGCCCTTCCATTTAATCTTCAATTGACAAACCAAAAGTAGGCGTTTGGTGGAAAAGCTTATTAAAGCGTAAAGAAAAGTTGCCACCTGCTGGTTCAGGGTTACGTACGTTTCTGAGGTATCCTGGATACAGAAATTCACGGTGTTAGCGGGACAACGTAAGAAGTGAACATTCGCTCATAAGCTGACCGTGCGATTGCATAATGTAGGCCCGGCATAAGGAAGAGCATCGTAACCCGATCGTCATTTTGAGGTGTAGATGTACATACCTCGTTTCTCGAATATAGTTCTTTCCTGGAGAAAGCTATATTAATGCAACGTTTGAATCACAGACGAAGCACGTAGGAGGTACGAAAACGTTATAGTAACAGAAATGTACTCGAAAAAAAAAATTTTATTTTCATATTTTTCTCAGCACACGCAACGGTCGGTTCGATTAATAAGTCGTTCGAATCATGAGTCTAGAATTGTATTGGTTTACTGGAAAATATCAACGGCCGCTTCTCTTCCTGGTTTAATCTTTACGTTAAAAAAATAATATAGTAGCATTATATACAAGATGTGACCTGATTACGCAAACATCTGTGTACGCAGGCGGACCGTCCAACTGCTGCTACACACGCAACAGATGCGGCTGCAGGTGCAGGAAAATAATAACTAGCGCGTCACTGGCATTGCGGTCTCTTCGATTCGCCTAGTATCATCAAGGTAACCTAATCAGATGAGCTATACCTCTCCAAACTTCTCTTCTCGGCGTCTGAATGGGTTTGTGTTGCAGGCATTAATCGTCAACCGATTACCCTGTCGCGTTGATGTTGCTGCCGTTGATGACTTTTTTGGAGGATCTAATGAGGAGTTATTTTATTCCGGAATAGAGCTTCGTAAATTTACGTAAAAAGGCTTGATTGACGACTCAGTGTTAGTTATTCGTCTTTTCTATTTTTGGAATCACAGAGATAGTTGTAGACACACAAGATGACTCAGTTACAATTCATTACAAGGTGATGAATGGTCATGGTAAATGAGGCCAGGACGTCGCTAACGCACTCTACTAGGTGTATAAAAATAGAGGCTTGCGGAACAAGCTAGAGGGTGACATGCCTCTCAGCCCTCCAACCTAAAAACTGGTTCCCTCAATTCGGACGGGCTAAACCCTTGACATGTCAGGTTCAACCCTCTCTTCCCGCAGCGTCCAATCCGAACCTTTCTATCGTAAAAATGCCGCCTCCTTCATACGCTTATTCGTCACTGCCCTGATTACGTCATCGAGAGTTTCCTCTCAGGTGCTCCCCACGAGGGTGCTGAGTACCCACATTGGTCGCTTCCCTTGTTTGAGGAAGCTCCTCCTATGTTATAGTTGTCCCTCTACCCCACACCAAGAAAAGACTCAAAACTGGAAACTCCTCACAAAAATATCAGTTACCAGCGGCTCTTTACGTATCATTTGTTTCGCCAACAGCGAAATTGAAACTTGTTTCGAGCTTTAGGTTTTTGTTCAGAAACGCATTAATTTTCGACCCAGGTTGTCACAGCCATAGATCTGCGCGAACCTTTCTACAACCTGACACCCCTTTCTTCCCTTGAACTTGTGATACGCTTCGGCCCTCGCAGTTGCTTTCTGCTTTGGTCAAGTCATTACTTACTGTCACCGTTCCTCCTGCTTCGAACAGAGTCGAGTGTTCTATACTTCGTAAAAGATTTGTCCCCGATTGTTCCACTTGTGAGCAATTATTTGAGATAGGAATGTTTTAGTAAGAAACCGTGCAAATTATTTAGTTTCTGACGCGCGAATTATTACATGACCTCTCACAACGTATATATTTATCACGATATCAACTGCCAATGTTTTCCTAATAATATACCAGCACTGATTGCAGCTTTCTGACGACCACTACATAAATGATTAATATTAGGTAGGGTCGGAATTATTAGAATTTGCGGCAGGAATTTTTATGATTACAACAACCCTTGAGGTAGATGAAAAAATTCAATCTTGTACGGCAGACGTTTGACCTTGAATACATAATGTAGAGTAATACACAATGTACAACATAAAGCATGTACTAAATCATATAAATCATGCCGGAAGCACGCATTGAATCATCCACTGGAAGGTTTTAAGCTAAAATTGGATATTCAGCACTACCTGGAGTTCAATAACACAAAATTACATTCGTTTGTGAGCATTGAGAGAATAATCTCAATGCAGATTTGGATTAACCCTTCAAAAAATAGCCACTCTGCGATGCTTGGACTGTTTACAACAAGGTAAATTTGGTCAAAAATTTGCTTAGTTAAAGAGAAGATTAATTTCCACGAGCGGAAACTACAATGATTAAAGTTTGAGGCACTTAAACTGAAAAAAAAAAAATGAAGACTATCGTTTCGATGCGTCCTGACGAATACACCTATTATACCGAGTCAGATGTACGAGAAAATAAACCACTGAATATCTCCAACCGGCTTACGACAGGAGGGAAGAAAAACTCTTGGGCAAGACCGTTCTTCGTGTTTCCACAGACTAATGAAGACACCGACGGAGAGCTTCTGAGCGCAGCTCACCTAGCTCTACCTCGAGATTACTGTGACGTCATCGTTCAGTCATCAGCCTTGTACCATGAAAAACTTCAAACAGCGTGAAAAATATTCGGACTGAGCAGAAATAGAAAATATTCACTAATGAGTCGTAAATTTAATCGAGGAAATGTACTGCATATTCTTAAGGCCTTAGGAAGTTTAAAAAGCCTTCTGGGTTCAGAATTTTCTAGCTATCATACAGCGACGCAATTTCAAAAGGCTGGAGCTGTGTAGATGAAACTCTTATCCTGTATACCAAATTATGAAGAAAACAACAAAATGACGGCTGTGACTTTATCATCCAGCCAATATTTACGCAAAAATATTGAAGAACTGCATGTCTGTGCCTTCCTTAGTGTGTGGTGTTTCATTTCATTCCTTCCTTAACTTTATGCTCTTTACTGGGCGTGTAACATTGCAAAATAGCTAGTTCCATAATGATGAGTCCTACGAAAGTATTTCGCAGCCACTCGGTCAAGAATTAAGGCTAGTACACACGACAACCTTTCGTCCAATACGTTCATACTTCAAGGCATCCGAATCTTCTGTCGCGTCCTTCAAACACTACACGAGCTAAAATAGTTGCTAAATTGTTAGCCATCATGTCAGTTTGTAATTGTGACCAGTAAAGTTTCGCGTGGGTACTGTATCCCTTCATATTTGGAGTGACCTGAATTCATAGTACTTAGAAAGTTGTCCACTATTCTGTTGCGTAAACAGACGCAGGAACGCCACGAACGTAGATGTAATATTATTGGTTACTCTGTATTTGTGAACTTCTTGTATTCTTCAGAAAAGTTATTTGATTTGCGGGGTAAAAAAGTATCGTATTGGCCGGTTTGTAAGTACTCGAACTGTCACGTACCACTCGATGATACATTCTCTACCTTGCTGCAACAATTGCCACCATCACCTTTTGGTACTGCGTATCAGGCAGCTGCAGGCGTGACCGTCATAGCAAGTGTCCCACAAGTGCAAGAAGAGCTGACACATTTGTATTCTGTGGGCCGCGCAGCTACGGCAGCATCAGCGAGCTGTTGTAAATGGAGCAGCTCCAGTCTTCCTTCATACGGAAATTTTGAAGGTATTATCGAGCGTTGCAAACAGAGTTTTGTAATTATGAGCTGTGTGAAGCTATGTGAGCAGTGTCCGTAAATTTTGTATGTATGACGCGCTTACGGCGCAATGAAGAAAAAAAAAAGAAGTACAGTACTGTGAACTCAGATATTTATGTTTAATGACACATATATACGTAATGTCTTTTAGTTTTGAATAATAATGATAACCATATTGTCAACGCAGAAACAGTCATTAAAATGAAAATTTAAAAGTTGTTCCCCATTCTTTTTTTTTTACATATTTCTTAGAATTAATTGGTCATGTTGTATATGTTGTCATCAGCCACTTAATGTCCTCACTAGCGTTCTATTCCTAAGGATATTTATTTAATTCTTTCGCTCTTTTAACTTATTTTTGACATGACAGTTTTACTTTGATGTGCTTGATTTGCCATTGTAAGCGGGAAATATCGATTTCCTTTCCATAAACCTATACCACTGAGTTCACTGTCTTTTCAACAGTTGGCCAAGAGATCTCATCTTCCACTACAATGTTAAAATGCGTATACATGGGTTGTGCGTAATAGACCACACCTTACACTGACTCATTGACTGGACACTGGACCCTAAGGCAGATTTCTTGCTGCCAATTGGGCCAGATTGCACGGTGCCGCAGACGCATTTTTATGTATTCTTCCATTACTTTTTCATACTTTGTTTAGTTTGACTTTACATTTTACATTTAGTAATGACTTGCAAACCTGTGAGCACTTCTAAAACTTCTATACGTAACAAATTCATAAAAAATTAAGGCTTGGAGTGTTATTACGTCTAGCAACTGTTTATGACATCCTTTGATATTTGCAGTAAACATATTTCTCAATAGTTAGTGAAATAAAAAGTTTCATTTTATAGAACAGAAGCTTCTCAAATTCGTGGTTTGCTCGATTTGCAATGAAATGCCAAGTAAACAGCTGATTAAAATGTTGAAGAAATTCATTAGGTAGCTTGCTGTCTATACAGGCTAAGCGAGAAAATCAGAACAGACTGCAGAGCTGAAAGGTGAGTTGGAGCAGCTTGTAGCCATAAAGTGATGAAGTCCGGCCAGCAGTGAAGTGGTGAAGCATTGGCTGCCGT
>LQNS02278074.1:9012649-9040280 GCA_001587735.2 Parhyale hawaiensis
TATACCCAGAAGGTCCTTGACATTCGCTCGCCACGTCGAGCATTCTTATGGTCACCCACTTCCCTGCACCTCCCACGACTGCAGCTCACCCCCATGTTACCCCTACACACATCAGCGTCGACAGGCCTCTCTCTCTCTCTCCCTCTTTTTCTTTTGTCAAGGCGATACTGATGTCCCTCTCTCGTTGTCTTCTGAAAGTTGATGATTGCATCTTCTTCTTGTAATTCCAGTGACGCAGTTCTGCTCCCTTGCCGCGCAGTTGCAGCAGCGTGGCTTCTGCGAACAGGTTTTCCGATGCTATTTGCCTCGGCACATTCTACTGCGCCGCATATTGTGCACCACTCGGGTCTCTCCCTCCCCCCGCTGACCGCATAACGCTCCATTGATTCTCTCCAAACCTCCAAACTTTCATGCCCAACCATACCTAAGTAGGCCTCGTCCAGACTTCGCCCTGCCGCGCTATGTTGAGCTGCTTAAATGAGGACCGTAGCCATAGACAATGGGAAAGTTACATTCTCTCGTCTGCTAGACTAGACTTGCTGCCGAAGGCGCACATGCAGCTACGGTGAGAATATCAACAAGGCCTTGTAGACCTTCACTGCCAGGCATTTGGCGTCGCTGCACACCTTGCAGTGAACGTCCCTGCGCACGTCTACCGTCTGCTGGGTTATCACTACAGTCATTTGTTCCACGTGCGTAATACATAAACAGGATTCGAACGTTTTCCTGCTTCCCATAACACCACTGCATGTCGATCAAAAGTACTGCAAAGATGTTAGACACAATGTCACCTGGTTTGTTATCAGGTGTTACTAATGAAATTTTAAAAATCTCTTAAAAATTAAAACGGCATAGAACTCGAAAAGTGTTCGAATATATGGGTTTTTAGTCACAAGATGGAAACGTGTGATGAGCTCTAACGCTGTCCGACAACTATACGGTGAGATTGCCTTTGTAGTTCAACACGCACATGAGCAAGGAGAACGTGTTATTTTCGACAACAGCTATTCGCCTTCTGACTTTTCTCATTGTAATATGTGTTTAGTGATCTAAGGCAATAGGGAGTTGATAATACTGACAAAAACTGTTAAAAAAAACTTGTGACTAATATTAGGAACAGTAAGTACGCTTCTAAAACAACGGAAGAACGGTACATCTTGCAATAAATTCCTAATTATTCTGTCCTAGAGGACAGCATAGTTTGACAGTTCAGCTGTTGGAAGCAATGTGCGATCATAGTCACGCTGATGCTAAAATCTACTATACTATGGGTGTCAGCTATAAATCACATCACCAGAAGTCATCGTAATATGCTTTACAGCGCGAACGGAAGCGTTATGCACAGTAAACAGAAGGCTTCTGTTTACTGTGGCGTTATGCCTCTCAGGTGTTTGCCACAGCGCTGCATCTGATCGTTGCCGTTGTTTGTTTACTACACCAGTGAATCAGTGACCCGGGGCCCTATCGCTGTCGTAAAAACTGTAAATTAATCATTCGTTTGATTGTTGTAGACGGATCTTTGTAGAACCCAATTGATTATTTACTTAGACGTGATAAAAATGAGCCAGTTTACGTGTATGACTCATGGGAAGTTTCGTCATTATGCGGTGCTTGCTATGTTTCAGGGCAACAGTTTAAGCAACATAATCGCGTGTTGCAATCACAACCCTGGATTGCCTGCGCTACACTCTCTGCGCCCATTGCTCAAACTCGCGTCGACTAATAAAAATAAGCTCGAGTAACGCGTTCCTTTTTTTTTTTTTCTTTGATTTACCGGTTCAAGCAACGATTTGTTGATACATTATTACATGCAATTTTTATTAGTATTGTTACTGTAATTAGTAGTATAAGTATTGCAGATATTTGTTTAAGCTTCTCTAGCGACTGCAGCTCCGCTGTCAGATAAATAAGTTAGGTAGAGAGATACATCACATGACTTACCACTTAGTGAAAATATTCAGCTCCCGTAACTGTAATATGCATCATAAATAAGCTTGTCGCGGAAGAGAATTCAGTGTAGGACCAAGAAACTAAGTAGTTGTAGTAGTAGTAGACATTTTTACTAGCGCTTCAGTGGCACACTGCCTATATTTCGCCTAACTATACTTGTGTTTAACCACAGTCTCGTGCGCCGCTAGGGCGCGGAATTTGTCCCATTTTATATTATAAAGTAATTGTAAGGATGCAACATTATTATCGTTATTAACATTAAATATAGTATATGCAATTCACAAAGAGAAGGTCAGGGCCGTAGTTGACTATAGCATTTATCGTAATGATTCATCACAGTTTGTGATAGAGGTTACATCTGATAAGAAAAGTCTTAGCGCATTTTTATTGATTTGGAGGCGAGGTCCTTCAGAAAGCATTCCTCGAAGGATGGAGTCAGCATCCTGACCATGCAGGTCCGGACAGCATGTCCCTACGCTCGTCGGAGAAGGTGGGACACTCGGCCATCAAATGCAAAACACTGAGAGGGCCTAACTCTTATTATAATAAAGTAGCTACACTGGTACAAAAAAAAATCTAATCGTAGGCTTATACTCAATAACAAAAAAATTGAACAGTCCTATTACTGGGCATATGTATACTGACTGTCCCTTAATTCTTCTGTAATACAAGAAATAAATAGCAAATGGAAATGAGTCATACGTCAATATTTATTCACATACAAAGGCAAAGACGGATGTTACAGAAGATATGGACGAGACTTGTAGTACTCCACCAAACCTGATGCGAGGAAATGGGTCATTCGAACTATTGAGGTCACTAATATTAAATCTATTTCTTAGCACACATATTTTGCTCTCTTCCTTCATCTTAACTACTGAATGTCGACTCACATTTATCACATTCTTCATGAGTGCTACGGGTCTGTTTACAGCATGTACCCCGTGCGATAGTGATACTCTTATCGCGATGTTGAGCGTAAAAGTCTGCAGTAAGCAATTACGGTCTGATAACAAGAGGGAAAAGCTGATGTGACCCACTCTGTGTTACTATAAACTATAGCTATAGTACGTCAGAGCTATGTACGCTTCCGGACTAAAGCTCGGTTCAGACGTGAGTACTTCTTTTGCGCTGCTGTCATGTTGCAAACACATTCGAATGAGTCGTCGCGTCTTCTCAAACACAAATGTGCGTACTCCAAACGACTTTCTAAAATGTTAGCGGTCAAGTCAGCTTGCCTAGCAAGTTTCACTATTCACTTAAGTTTCTGATATCTCTCTACGTGAAGAATGAACTATTTCATTTCATATAACTGAGAAAGCCGCGAGTATTTCTATTATATAAACATATACGACAACGCACTCGAACGCTCTGAATTATGAATGTCGCTCAAAAGAATAACGTGTGAACTCGCCATCATAGTGACGCCATAAAAATAACTGTTAATGGGCGTTTACGCGAAAGTCGTACGTTCACGGTATGTAGTATTTAGGCTCCGAATGCTTTGCTGTGTCGATGTAAACTACTCTTCCTCCGGAGTTCCAATTTATTCCAAACTTGAAGACAAGTTTGACTTTTCTAGTGACAGTTGGAAGGGAAGGTTCACCCCATGTAGTTAAGCGCACGTTGCGAAAACTCGTGCAAACGCGTGGAATATCCTGCTTAAAATGTTGCTACCCTGTCCTTGGGATGGAATGGTCTGACGGATTGAGGTCAGTGAGGCATGTTTGTGGAAGGAGAAACAGATTTGCTGGTTAATAACTTTTAATTTAACTTACTTGAGCTGATCCTCGCCCCTTTGTAAAATTACATAACCAATAAGTTACTTGCCACATTCTCATGATATGAGACGCCGGTGCTCAGTGTGTGTATGAGATGTGTTGCGAGGAATATAAAAGTATGTTGCGATTTGGAGGGCAGGCTCATGCATGTCACCGGCAAGGTCATGAATTCCACATAGATTAAATGCAGTTTTTCCTCCTGAGAAAGGCCGCACATGCCTCCACCGCCCCCTTGTCCCCCTCATGGCAGGGCAGGAGGGGGAGGAGTAGGGTAATTTGCCCATCCATATCCCCGTTCCGGCGCCCCTAGCCCCCTACGTCTGTTCGTTGGTCAGAATTCGCTGACTGGTTCATTTGACTCTCGTGAGAACCCGCCTGACATGGTGACCAATACATTCAGGAAAGCATGGAGTCGAGAGTACAAGGATACACAAAATATTTTAACTCTTGAGTATTCAACTATGTACAGTGAACAAAAGACTAGCGTGAACTCGCCTTTCGCTGATACGAAAGTCATCTATTGGTAGGGCATATGAAAGTTAAGCTAAGCTTACATGCCTATAAGTTGACCAGACTTCTGGAGGGAACGTTGGTTTCTCCATCTTAGAGCGAATTTCAGTCATTAAAGTTAAACCGGTTACTCTAGAGACGGCCGACATTTCAATCCAACACTATAAGACAGAGTTTTCTACTGTCTCAAGAGTTATCGGATGGTGACTTAGACCTGTAACAAGATTCAAAGCGACGAAACCAACGCTTCTGTCTGAAGTTATACACAGCTTAACCATTTCTTTCAATCTATTGTATATATACAATGTTTCAATGAGTGCTATTCCTACGCACAATGCGATGAATTCATGACTCCGAGGGTTAAGCCCAATGAGCATGGCACTGAAGGAGCGCTGGCTTCGTCACATTGGATCGTGTTGTAGGTGTTGCAGGCAAGCCCATTACGCTCGAGACTCCTGAGAACTCCACTTTACGGAGCAAGATTGAGCTCATAGGTAATCGGTTAACATCTGAAGCTCGGTTCAACCGGGCGAAGCCGACGCACCTGTTTGAAGTTTCCAACAAGTCAAGCCTATTGAGCTGAGTTTAGCCGTACTAAGTACTGGCTCCTTTATTAAACTACCCTTCGGTGTAGGGCGGGACAACCTGAACCAGGATTTCAATTCATTCAGCGAATCCAAATTATTTCTATACTGGGTAAGTGACCATATGTCGTTATTTCCATAATGCTGTTCTCCCAACAGCGGTTTTCAAACATCCAGCGAAGAGCAAATGTTAATTTCCTCACCAACTTAAAGTTGCATGAATTGGCAAATCTTTGAGCTTTTCTTTGTAGTCAATTGTACCTTGCACTAGAATTTCAGTACATGGCATTAACAACTGTCTGCCTCCATTGCTGTGGCACAACATATAGATTTTTTCTTCCTTTTTATAGTCTCACAAAGCGGTAAATCGAAAAAGCCTTTATAAGTTTGGCCACTGGATCGTTCACGATGGACCACGATTTAAAGTGACAGTCGAAGACCTACAGGGAAATTGGACTCGTCTGGTCCCACGATGGAGCAGCTAGCCAGTAGCCACGCTGCTCACGACTGCGGTAACACCACGTGGAAGTGACGCTTGAGCGTGCTTGCATGATGCTATCCCTTAGCCATACGTATTCCTGCTACTGGCGTGGAGTCGCTCAAACAACTCACTTCCTCTCACTGCACAGCAGAGCTCCAAGATGTGAAGCAACCGTGAACAATGGCGCCTGCACGGCGACCTAACCAGACACCAGCAGGACGTTCAAATGCTCGATCACTCTAAAGCAGGAAACGGCATTTACTTCCCAGACGTCACTGAGGTTTTCATATCTACTCGCATCCCAACATATTGCTGTTTCTTTATCAACAACAGAAAGTTGACAACATTCTGAGTTTTAGTTCATTCAAAATTTACACGATATCCAAAACTTCACGCGTAGCAGTTAACAGCCATCTGATATTAAGGGAAACATTTTGGCAAAGTTTACAGTTGATTCACAGTTATGGCGATGACACATGCTAGCCAACTGAACGAGTATCGTCATCTTTTCGTCCGAACGTTAAATTGATCTCTTGTAAACACAGCTTTGAGATTGCCAAGAAATTGTGTAAAAATTTTACCGACAGTTCATTTGACTCCACAAGTGCCGTTAGTTAACTTTCGGACATCTCATTATATGCAGAGCTATTTAGAGCTCAAAATTCTTTGCACGTCTGTGCCATTTATACAGACACATCAACCCATTCGGACGAAAAGATGGCGATACTCGTTCTTTTGACTAGCGTGTGCCATCGGTATTACGCTTGCAAGAACAAGAGAACACGACCTCATGTCAGTAACTAGAGCACTCTGAGAGTACATACCTCTGCCAAGCACTACAATGGCAACGAAAAATTGAATTTGGCTTTCAAACAATAATTTTCTTTGCATCAACTCCACAATTTAATCATTTGTGCCTCTAAATAGTTATAACAGTTTATGCAATTTTCTTGAAGATCCGTTCATAAGTTTTTGAGTTATGCTGCTAACAAACATTATGAAACATGAGTCAAACATACAAACGAACCTACCGATCTGCATCAAAATTTAATCATTTATGTCTTTTAACATTAGTAACAACTCCTATAAATTTCATGAACATCAATTGGCAATTTTTTTAGTTATTGTACTAACAAACATAAAATTAAAAACTGTGACAAACGAGCGAACGAACCAGCAGATCGTTACAAAAATTTAGTCATTTACTCTTCATAATATACCTAACAACTCATATAAATTTAATAAAAAATCTTTCATAATTTTTTCAGTTATGGCATTAAGAAAAATGAGGCAGACAAACAAACAAACGGATAAAAGGATCTTCACCAAAAGTTAATTATCTATTCCTCCTAACATACCTAACAATCACTGTAAATTTCATCAAAATCCATCCATAATTTTTGAGTTATCTTGGTGACAGATGGACAAACAGAATAACAGACTAACAGACACAAATCCGACGAAAATATAACTTCCGTGGCGGAGGTAACTATCTCTGTTGTGTCTTCAATCAGTGTATCATGACAGGTGTGTACCCTTATATTCTCAAAGTCGCCCGTGTGATACACGTTTTCAAAAATGGCGATCCAAAACGATGCCAATAATTATAAACAGATATCTACATTGAGTATCTTTAATAAAATTTTTGAGTGTCTCATTCATTCCAGGTCAGTGCAGTTTGTTGATAGGAAAGGGATTTTAATTCCTACTCAATATGGATTTCGAAGCGGGAGGAGCACAACTCATGCCACTGCAAACCTTGTCAATGATATTTTACCTGCCTTGGACAAAAAAGTCTCATATGATCTGTTTGTTTTTAGACTTTCAAAAGGCATTCGACACGGTGAACTTTAAACTATTGCGTAGTACGCTGCATCATTATGGAATTCGTGAGAATGCTTTGACCCTTATAGAGAGCTACCTTAATGGCCGTCGACAGTATGTAGCAGTTAACAACCAGTACTCGTCGACTGTTCGCATTAATGTAGGTGTTCCTCAAGGCTCTGTTCTTGGACCTCTTCCTTTCTGTCGTTTTATTATGATATCAACGATTTCCCGGATACCGGGGAAATTTTATAGGCGGGTGACGCTGTGTTTTATCTCAGTGACGCTAGTTTTATTATGTTGTTACCAAAACCCGGGACTTTGTCGATAAATTGTCTCAGTGGCTCCATTTAAACCGTCTTACATCCCGAACTTCCCCTGTCCTTCCTGACATTCTATTAAATGGTAGTGCTTTGGAGTGGGTGTCTGCTTTTAAATATCTTGGCCTGACATTTGATGATAAGTTAAGTTATTCTGCTCACATTTAACTAATAGTGAATCAGCTTTCGAAAGCCAGAGGGGCAATTTATGCTATCAGGGGTTTCTTATTCCAAAAGTTACTCATTTTATTATACTATGCTGTTGTTTACTTCCATTTTATTCAAGACATCATAGTTTGGGGTGGTGCACCCGCAAACCGTTTAAGTCCAATTGAAGTCGCAATAGATGATGTTTTGAGAGTCATTTTGAATGTTAAACGCAATGCAAACAATGTACCTGTTTTATCCGTTAACTCGATGTTCTTAAAGCTAGATTTATCAATGTTTAAGGATGTCTATGAGTATTTTCTTCTGAAATTTATACGTGGTACTTTATATCAGAATCCGTACATCTTTGAGAAGTATTTCAGTAGTCTAGGGCCCGTTCATCGATATGATGTCCGGGAGAATAAGTTGAATCTGCCAAACGTGAGGCTGGAAGTGCAAAAGATGTTATCTGTTTTTCATGCTGTTCGTTGCCTTAATGCTACGCCTAATGAGCTAATACAGCCGATGTACGACAGAGCATTCAAATCTAAGTACAAAGACCTGACTTTAATGAAGTATCGAAATTAGGTGGGTAATTTTTAGCAGCGCTTCTTGTGATAACGCAATTTGCAATAGTGTAGTGGCCGGATTTAGTTAAGAATAATGTTTTTTAGCAATTTCTCTGGTAAAAAATCATAGTGCAATAAAGGCATATTAATTAATAGTACAAATTTCGCAATATAGCTTGTAATTATTCCTTAGGTCCTTGACTGTGGCATTCTATCGTAATTCGTAAGGATTTGTATCACTTGTGCAGTAGTAGCATTCGATTGTGTTTTTGAGTTGAAAATAATTTTTTTATAGGTGTCGGTAGATTCAATTCATTACTGTTGATAAATCTGATGGTTCATGTAGTAGGATATATACTAGTTGCTCTATCCAGGATTGTGAGTATCCTGGTAGTACAATTCACGAATTGTATTTTTGCTCATAAAATTTTTGTCTATATTTCAGAGGATTAGCTGGGTAATAGTTCTAAGATATACTCTCTTGTTTTTAGAGTTGTTTGATATGAGGGGAAAAAATTATTTTATGACAGACATTCATTTCAACAAAATGCGCTATTGATGGATCACACAATTGTTAATTGTTGATGTAGTATGATTTTGTTATTTTAACAGTTGACATAGTCTCAAGGAATTTGGCACCATGAGCGATATAATCGCTTTTAGCAGGCCGTTCTATTTTTAATTACAAATGCTTTTACCCAATTGTATTATATAGTCTGTACCTATGTGGAGAACAATAAAGGTGATTGATGACACCAATGAAAGTTATCTTGTTACCACCCCTTGACGGCTTGTATACCTGCGTTTCCGCCAAGTAAAAAAAGAGTAGTCCTTTTTTCATACAATGATGACCTATAGGCAACTCACAAAACTGTTGATTCATGCAACTGAAACCCTAAAAAGCAAAATATATCAGCGAAAGAAAGGCTTCTTTATCGACACCGGACCGAAGGATGCTGCTGTAAGCGATGCAGCCATCGTGCACTCTGTTCCTTCCCAAGCTGTTCTGAGAAATTTCCCTATCTCTTATCACCAACATACGCTGGTGTGCGTCACCTCATGTGCGCAGCAGCAGCAGCAGCGTGCATACTCGCTGCTACTGGCGTCCAACACCAGCCATGATGCCATCTCGTAAGGTTTTCATTCTATTAGTCTACATTTTATCAGTGGATGACCACAATAGTATCTATCTCGATAGCTCAGGTAAAAAGTTATTTGCGTATCAAAGACGAATTAAACAAGCCATCGAGCCTTGACTTCTGTGGCACTACAGGGGTGTGTCGCAATCAGCATTTTTTGGGTTACCGGTGCTACACCGCGTAACACCGGTGACCCAGCCAGTCGCAACCCGTGTCGCAATCATAGCTCAAATGGCGACTGCAACGCGGGTAACGGCGATGTAGGTCACCGAGCATCAACGTTTATTTTAAATAAAAGGAGCACTAAATGCATTCAAATACTTCACAAATAAACACATTACACCAGAATAAGTAAATAAGATCAGGTACTTGGAACTTTCAATGAGAAAATTTAAAATTAAATGGAAATTTACAAGCTTTGAACTTTCTCCGATCGTCGCTAGATGGCGTTCTCACGGGTTACGGTAGCCCGGATTTGGCGCGATTGCGACACACGCCTGCAGATGTGAGCATTTACGTTGCCACCTTGAATCGTGTTGCAGATACGAAGGGCGCTTGTGATTGGGGATCAAAATGAAGCTTTCGAGGCTTGACTTGTCCAAACTTGAGGCAGGTGCTCTGGTTTCGACCTGCTGAATTCAGTTTCCAGCTTTCACCCTTAGTCAATAGTCGATTGTCCTTAAGACTTTCGGAGACGCACTCCTGCTCCTTAAAATGGAGTTCTCAGCCGCCTCAACGTAATCCGATTGCTTCTAAGACTCACACGGTTCAAAGTTGCAACGTAAAGCTTCTGTCTGAGGTTTAGGACAAGTTAAGCTTCGAAGGTTAAATTTTGGGGCCCGATCGAAGATGCCCTAAAATACCGAAGTACGATTATGACAGCTGGAAACTACACTTTACAGAGAAACAAGGATCCGTTGTCAGTATTCTCAATGGAAAATGACAGTTTCAAACTTCAAAGGTAATCCAGGGTGTCTATAAGGTAGTAAAGTATAGTAAAATTTGAAAGTAGTAAAAGTAGTAAAAATTTAATGCGAGGTAGTAAAAAATCATTGTCAAATTCACATAAGTTACTACTAATATACTGATAATTGGTTTCAGAAAGCTCTGGTTTATTTATGGGGCATTGCGTGGCAATTTTAAGCGGATGTTTTTTTTTTAATTTGTTCCATGGGGTGATTTGAGAAAGTTCCATAACAATGTTCTTGGCTTTTGAATGTAAAGAAACCACAAGAACAATATCTTTTGCTGATGATTTTACAGCACGTGTTAATGCAAAAAAATGAAAATTGGGTGGTTAAAAAAGGTAGTAAAATTTCATTGTGAAGGATAGTAAAATGTTTGTAAAATTATATAATCGAATATATGTAGACACTAGACACCTTGTAATTGACTAAGATTAGATAGGCGGCAGTAGACGAATCAATAGGCCCATTCACAAGGAGACACCGGAACTTACGCACCGGCCCTCTATGAGCTATTGCCATTATGCTAGTAGGATATAGAGGACTGGCGAAAAAGGGAAAAAGGGGGGGGGAGAGTCCATGCCAAAAAGACGATCATGAATGCACGCAAGCACGATCAAGAGCCGCTGACATGCGGAGCTCGGAAGCTTTGGCCGTTAAGAGTTTGCGACTCCTGGAGGAGGAGTTCTTAGCTGTGGAGGATGTCTCTCCCAATGTATGTCAAAACGATTTTTAAACGCGTTGACTGACTCCGCACTAACAACATCGGAACGGAGTCTATTCCAAATGCTGACAATGAAATACGGAAATAACTGCTAACTTATGGTCGTTCTTCGAGCTTTATGCTTTAGTTTTTTATCGTTGTTTCGCAAGCGATCATTGAGGTCTCTTTCAAAGAGCCCCGTTGCAGGTACGTTGTTGAAGCCATTCAAATACTTGAATGTTTCTATTAGTTGCCCTCTGAGTCGCTTTTGCTCGAAAGGGATCAGACCCAGTTCCTTCAGGCCACATTCATACGGCTTATTTCGCAGCTGAGGTATCAATTTCGTTACTCTGCGTTGCACTCTTTCCATGTTATCGATATCTTTACACAGATGTGGCGACCAGAATTGGACAGCAAATCCTAAGTGTGGCTGCACTAACGCCTTGTACAAGGGAACGATGATGTCCTTGGTCTTGTATTCAAAGTTTCTTGTGCTGAATGCCAGTCCTCTGCTTACCATTTTCACACTCCTGTCAACTTGCTGTCTGTGTCGTAGTTTGTTTGTAATAGTGATTCCTAAGTCACGTTGTTGGGTGACAGCAGCCAATTCCGTCCCATTCATTTTCAATGGGGGTGAAGGGTTTATCAGCCGTATGTGCATTACTGAGCATTTGTCGACATTAAAGCTCAGCTGCCACGTTGTGCTCCATTCCATGAGGTGTTCAAGGTCTTCTTGGAGTTCGGCTCTTTTCGTGGCAGGATGACATAGTTTTGTATCATCCGCACATTTACTAATTTTACTACGGATGTTAAGATCCAGATCATCGATGTAAATTGTGGACAAAAGTGGGCCAAGCACGCTACCTTGTGGAACCCCTGATGAAACGTGCGTCCAGGCGTTCGTCTTCCTTCTAGCTTTACTCGCTGCTGCCGACCCGTAAGCCATGTCTTGATCCATCGTAAATAGTCACCCTGGATGCCATGGGCTTCCATTTTTTTTCATTAGCCGGTGATGGGGGACTTTATAGAAAGCCTTTTGGAAGTCTAGATACACAAGGTCTACACCCTTTTCTTCATCTTTAATATCTGTAACTTATGAGAAAAAGTCCAGTAGGTTTATTAAGCAGCTTCTTCCATTTCGGAAGCCATGCTGAGTGTCGGATATGAGCTGCTGCATCCTCAGGTGATCAGTGATGCGCTGTTTCAAGAGGCGTTCGATGGCTTTGCTGATGACCGATGTAAGACTGATTGGTCGATGGCTGCTGGGGCTTTTCTTATCCCCGTTCTTATGTATCGGTATCACATTAGCTAATTTCCAATCCTGCGGAACTTCTCCTGTTCTTAGAGACCGATTAAATATTTCGAGTAGTGGCTTCGCGATGACTGGAGCCATTTCCCGAAGGACACGGGGAGTAAGATTATCAGGGCCAGTGGATTTGTTCACATTTAGGCCGGTTAGTTTTTGAAGGATCTCGATCCCCGTGACAACACATGTGTATATGGGAGCAACTTGCATCGGTGCTGGTTCAGGGATATTCGCAGCATTTTTAATAGTAAATACAGAGGTGAAATAGTCGGTAAAGATTGTGGCTTTGTCTCTTAGGTCATTAGTGATTGCACCATCAGGTTTCTTGAGCGAACCTATGGATTCTTTTTTACGCTTCTTTCATTCACATATTTATAGAATGCCTTTGAGTTGCGTTTTGCCATAGCGGCTACGGAAACCTCTTTTTCCCTTTTTGTGGTCCTGACTATTTTCTTCACATTCCGACATGCCCTTATGTGACTAGACCTGTTCTTCTCTTTTCTGCATTACGCTTCCAGGCTTTGTAACGCACTTGTCGCCTTGCAGTGCAGCATTTGACTGTCCGATTCATCCAGAGGAGATCATTATTGTTACGAACTCGTTTATTTAGGATGATATCGTTCAGCTGCGCTCAGGATGCTCGTCTTCAAAATATGTGAGCATTGTTCAAAATATGCTCGTCGATAGCTTGGCAGCTTAGTCAACAGTGCTTGAGAAGAAGGGTTCGATTTAGATTTGGAGCCAAAATTAAGCATTTGAGGTAAGACTTATCGAAAACTTCAGACAGAAGCTGCATGTGGCTTTGTTTCGAATCATGTTACAAGTGATACATACAACCCTTTTACGTTCAACCGGCTGAAAACTCGATCTTACTGAGATAGACTGGGTTTTTGGAAGTCTCAAGATTAACTGATCGGGGGCCAGAGCCTCAACTCTGCGGGCCGAAGCTAGCGCGACCGTCTCAAGTTTCGGGCAAGCCAAGCATCGAGGGGCTTAATTTTGTATTCCAATCGAACATGCCCTCACACTCCAAGGCTGAGCTGCCAGTGCTTGGAATTTATCAAGAACGAAGGCCCACCAAACATGAGCCAAGACAATTTGTCCAGACGTAGGACAGAAACGCAGATTATGCCACTTTGAAACTAACTGCTGGTGCTAATAGCGACCCAAGTGCAGTTCGTTTGGGACGGCTGGAAACTGTACATTACGGAACGAGATTTAGTTTTCGGAATTCCGAAGGGAAGTCGGTTAAAGATTAACCCCTGAAAACCGATTCAACAGGTCGAAGGCAGCACACACATACGAAGTCCTCGACAAGTCAACCCTCAAAGGATACTTTGCCATCCAATCGATGACGCTTTTACGTAAAGAATCAAATGTAAAGCATCACAGGGGTTTCCAGACGGGTGTCCCATACCTCCTGAGGGTGCGTGATGACCTTTTAGTGAGGGCGAAAACTTGGATTATGCGCAAGAGCAAGCGAGTGCTGACATTATACGTAATAAGCATGATTAAGATGCGCTCGATTGGGCGCCGAAATTAAGCCTTCGAAGCTTGACTTTTCCGAAACTTCGGAGGGAAACTTTGGCTTTTTCATTTTGAATTGCGTTGAAAGTGTGAAGAGGCAGTGCAATTAAGTTGAGCCGACTTGAAATTTCATTTTATGGAGCTAGATTAGGTTGCTGGAGGTCTCAGAGGTGGCCTATTGAGGGTCAGTTAACCCTGATACTCAATTCAGCGCGTTTAAGCCGCTGCACCTGCATGAAGTTCCGGACAAGTCAAGCTTCAAAGGCTCAATCGAACGTGCCCTTAATTACTTTGGGCGTAGGATACAACAGGCGCGTCCGACTGGCTCGTCCAAAACCTGGGACAGGTCCTCCACTTCGCCCAGTTGATCGTATGTTAAGCGTTAGCCTGGAATTATTTACCCTTGCGATGACGGAAACTCAATTATGCTCCGTAAAATGGAGTTTAAAGCCGTCTCAAGCGTGTGAACTTGACTGCTCTTAGCATTTACAACAGGATTCGAACTGGCGAATCCAACGCTCTTCCATTAGGTTTCAGGCAAATGAGGTTGGCTTGGATCGAGTTAGACCGGCCTCCACAGTTCCAGACAAGGCAGGTTTTAAAAAAGTGCTTAAAACTCACTTTCGGTTAAGCAAAAGCTTACGTAGCTAATAGCAGCGCTTGTTTGTAGTGGGCCAAAAAGGTTGTAGAGGCGACAGTGTCGGATTCTTCTTGCCTCTCCACGACACTTGTGCAATGTTTGTGCAGGGTCGCCCAGAACCTGCCACACTGTTGTCGCGTGACGTTGTGCTATGCTGCGGGCTATGGACTTGCCGTAAGGTCTCTAGGTTTTTTGGTGATATAGAGCATACATACTGGCCACTGAAACTCAGTTCTTAGATGTGATGACATTCTCAAAAAGAAACTATCTGTTCCCTCATAGGGATGCTGAATGCATCATGGTACGGCACATTGAGCGCTTGAGCAATAAATTCATAGGTCTACATGAGAATACAATTCGAAACGTTCCACCAAAGTTTTAGATCAAATCAGATCTATTGGAGCGACGACTTTATATATCTAGTCATGTTTGAATACCACGTTAGAATACCGGTATATCTTTTTGCATTGTTTAAACTCACTCAAAATTTAAGAGAGATAGGTACAGTATATAAAATCCGAGCATTATCATTTGCAGTCGTGTAAAATTACAGTGGCTGCTCATAATTAATTTTTTCGACAGAATAAAACTGGGCGAATTATACCCGTGCCCACGGCAACGTAATAGGAAAAGTTAGGAGGAATGCTTTGCTCTTTGTAGCCTACTCTCGTGGACAGCGACCAACAGGGTAATATCTGAAACTTTGGACTTCAGTCAAACGTGATCACAGACATACTCCAAGCAATGCGATTTCATGAATAGCAATTTCTTCGTGCTGGCCATTACTCACATATGTAGGAGCTTCTAGGAAATAAATGCAAGACAAGTTCAATGAAAAGAGAAGGAATGTATAACCTAAGTGCCAAATCTTGCTCCGATTATTATTATAACACTTTGTTTAACCTCCGTAGCCACAACTCAGGCGTTCCAACAGAGATGAGTGCGTAGTATTCGAAACCACTAGATACCACATAATTTGTGGCGTGGCCACATGCGCTACTACGAGCAGGAAACAAGGCGCAAAGCATAGTAGGAGACACTCGAGTGGTCGGCCTCTTTCACGGCCTTCCAAACGAGAGAGATTAGAGAAGTCCCGCGGACTAGGTACGCAATCTCGAACGACTGCCCACCTCGCGGAACAGGAAAGGAAATACAGAGAGGCTACCTAACTTCACAATACTAACCTTGTCAGCAGGAACTGCGGCCAGATGCAATATTTCCTGCGGTAAAGGCAAGTACTCGAGTTTGCCCTCTTGCTCCAATGCAATAGATTTTTTTTTAAATATCTTATATCCACAATACTGATCATTTTGTCCACTATGCAAGCATGTAGCAAAGTGGGACACAAATGATTACAATTATTATTATACTGAATAGCTTAAGCTTCAGTTTCCACAACAAAGGCGATATCACAGAGGGAGACAGTAGGGGCATACATATATACTGTATATAGGTATATATATATATATATATATAGTATGTCGATAAACATGTGGATACCACGCAGGAGGGCGTTCCCACACAAGATTAACGTGCATGGGAACAGCAAGTCGGGAAAGAAGAGGAATAACAGAACAAAAGATCAGTAGCAGGAACATGAAAATGAAAGGAAGTAAAGTGGGCACGGAAGACAGACATCCCGAAGGCCCAGCTAATGACTTAAGGTAACCTACACATACCCCTTGAGGTCGCCACTCCCCATAACATAGGATGGGCGAACCTAACCACACAGGCTAGCTTCACACATCGGTGTTTATGACACTGCTTTGATAAGGGGCGAGGAAGCGATCACAGGAATAAAGAAAATGTCATAGGAAAATGTTATTCTTTACTTAGAAAAAAATGTTTACACAAAGTCTAGTTACATACTATGAGGTTCACAGACAGTCTCGTCTACACACACAGAAAGGGGTAAATCATTGTACTGAGTTAATACGCAGAGCTCTATAGCCGAGCCTACGTAAAAGTCAAGAAAAAATAATATTATAGCGAAATCACATAAACATCATGTTCAATATACAATTAACGGTGCACTGCAAGAGTGCAAAATATATTTAGTTGACTGAACATAATAACTGATATTGGAATAATTATTTTTCGATATTGCAGCGAGTGCACATTTGAATATTTTTCTAGCGAATTTCAGCCAGAGAAACCCAAAAAATATCATAATTTTTAATTAGCTACATGTTTAACTACAATTCAGTAGAAAATTACGTAAAAAAGCGGAAAGCTACATATAGACATTACGTTTGCACAAAATTCTCACTATAGATACCTACCTATGAAACACACCTCTGCAAAACCTGCAACTATACGCTCAGAAGCAAACGGCAATTATATTCGAAACGTTTTCTTCGTTATTCCTAGAGACGCTTTTAGCGATAGTGGTAGGATTTCTAGGCAACCACTTTTCTAAAATGTTAGAATGAAGCTACATATCATAAAGTCTTGTCGGATACATACAGAGAATTATTATTATTATGATTCGGTTTTCCCGTAGTGAGACACACAGATATTACTAGTAAACTACCTACGGGGGTTAAACAACCGCTGCAATAAAAAGCTCTCTTGCTAGCGCAACCAAAAGCTGTGAATAGAAACAATTAGGTTCCAAGAATCCAAGCTCACTCTTTGTTCCAAATATAGTCTGCATAACTGATATTTTTTCATCTTCTCAAAACCTAAATGCTTCCGGGCGTGGCACTTCAGCTTCACTCATTTTTCTGTGAGAATCTGATAGCAGAGCACTCGGCTGTAGGTATTTTCTATATTAATGTGCTCTGACTTAGCGGCCGTCTTCCAGGTAGGAACGTAAAATGCACAGCGAGCCTGGCACACTCGCATTACATCACCTCCCTCACAAGATGATTCTCGGTTAGTATATAAATGTAAAAAGTAACGGAAGAACTTATGAATACCCGAAAACTCTAAAGCTAATAGGTGGGTTAACTGGACTATATATTCGCTGAGGTAAGTGGAAACTGAACCAAAGCTTAAGGCGTCTTTTTGTGACCACCTTGTGGATGATTCTGACTGATTTCGCATGATCCGCGAGTTTTTGTGTTTTTCTTTTTTGACGTGATGCTCATAGCAATTAACCGTGATCAGTGGTGAAAATTGATCACAGCGTGATTTTCTCCGCGGACTAATCATGCGTGATCAAAGAGTGATTCCAGCCGTTGGACACGTAAAAATTTAAAATTTGAAATGCAAGTTCGTGATGTTTTCTTATATTCAGGGATAAATTGAATAACGTTACTATGATTGTTTGTAATATTGACTTCCAAAATTGTAGTTTCGTTAGTTTTATGCCTGCGTATCTTCAAAATGCTCTAAGTACTAAAAGTTCACTTATGCATTGACTTCAAAATAATTAACAGTTCCTAAGAAATCCATTCCCCACCATTATCCGTAAAAATACGACAGAAATTTATTTTTCAAAAATAGACACGGCGGGTCTGGTTTGTCTACAAAATCATTGACCGTTCTTGTGCTTTTCACTTTCAGTGATAACGATTATCATGATCACGAGCGTGGCCACAAAAAGACGCCTTTATTGTATCTGCGACACATGCAGCTATACGGTACTGTACATAGGTAGACAGATTAAGTGGACGCTATGAGCTTTGCATGCGATGACACTGCATATCGAGTGCAGCGAACACATTACGTAACCATTTTCATTTTTCTCTAAATAATCGCGTTTCGCCGCACACGACAACAGCACGATCCAATCGCCATACGATTTGACTGGAAACCGGAAAAACATTCCATAGGTAATCGAGATATATTCTTAGTTACTGGCAAATGGTGCTGCAACTGCAATATGGGTCCCTACAATACACGGACGCTAGCTGCCATTTATGATAATTGCGATTATGCAAGAATGATGTTTCTTTAAGCCCGAAAACATAAAGAATTATGAAACGCGATGTGAGTGTTCTCTCATCAGAAAAAATGTACGTATGCATATCCTATACCAGAGCAAGCTGGTTTTAACCACCAAACAACAACGTTCTCAGAAGAGCATCGATTGGGCTATGTTCGGAGGGGTCAGATTCATTATCCACGCCGCGTCGGTAAAGCACAAACGTAATGGCTCTACCTCAAATGCCCTAATCGATGCTTCGTAAATCGTTGTTGCTTTGTGGTTGAAACCAGACTTGTGATTAATGATAGATACATATGTAAGTATAAAGTCGCCTCTACTCTACCTGGATTCATTTCGCCCCCCACTCGGCAATCTACTGGTGAGAAAAACTCTCAAGGTCAAGCCTGAGATATCTTGTGGTGTACTGTTTAAGGAAATTGAACCTGCTAAAAAATATCTTGCTACTACTTAATGTTACGCCAATTTACTTTGGTAAGATGTACGGTGTTTAAACATGCATTTTATTGCATATAAATTGAATTTTGCTCAGGGTAATTAATAACAGCAAGTTTACCAGCTCAAACCTAATGACCGAGAATAAGTTAGGTAGCTAATTGTTTTCCATACATCAATACCTACCAAATTTACGAGCTAAAATAGTCAAGTTGCAATGCCATAATAAACAATGAAGCAATGGGAAATGCAATTGAGAATATGTATAATCATTACCAGCAGAATAATTGGAACTTCGATGAGCACAGCTATGGGACATGGCCTACCTAAAGGACTTAAGAAAATTATGAAATGAAATTCACAGCATAACGTACACCCTAACTAGTTCAGCTACACTACTGTTCATAGGTAACACTGGGGAGAGTATTTCAATTAAAAATTATTATATACTTTGTTTAACCTCCATTGTCGCAACTTAGGCGTTTCAACAAAGAAACTACTTGTGCAGTATTCAAATACCGCATATTGGGTAGGCGTGGCCACGTGCGCTACTACGGGTAGGGAAACAAGGCGCCAAGTTTAGTAGAAGACACTCAAGCGGTCGGCCCCTTTTGTGTCCTTCCACACCAGAGAGACTAAGAGATGTCCCGCGTACCAGGTCGGCTATCTCGATTGACAGCCCACCTCACGGAACAGAAAGGGAAAATAGAGAACCTACCTAACTTTACAAATTTAACCTCGTCAGCAGGAACTGCGGCCAGATGTAACATCTCCTGCGGAAAAGGTGCTCCGGTTTGCCCTTCAATTCAAAATTGATAATAAATATTAATTGATATTTAGAATAGCTACAAGTCAAATATTAGTTATACGCATAATAGGAACAGTAGGTACATTAGCCTAGCAATTTGTAAATTCTACGCATGGGGAATATGAAGCTGACCAGTCACCTACTGTCGTAGAAACATGATAGCAAAGTGCCTTACAAAGTCACTGTTAATATGAAAATATCAAATCAATTATTAGGTAGGTACCCCTCATTACTTTTGCACTGAATTATGGCCTAACATGTTTTATTGACACAGCACTTCATCACCTGATGTCGTTGATAAATCAAAAGCTAGATGTTTTTTTTTCATTGTATCACATAGCTACCTATGTAGGCCTATTATGGTAATTTCAGAATGTTGTTTTATGATCTTGTAGGCTACGTGTGTTGGAGTATCAAAACACTGAGATCAAGAGTGGAGACTGTGATTGTGTGCGGTCAATTCATCTCACAGTAGCTATGTGGTGTGCGTGCGAGATATTTCTATTTCATCATTATTGTTATGATCACCAAATTCCTAGTTTGAACCAAAGTACCAGTGCCCAATAAAAAAAAAAGAGGCACATAGGTAGCACATGGTACAAAATGAACATGACATGAGACAACAGAAAAGGAAGAGCAAAATAAGAAAAATCAGAAATAAAAAGACAGATACCTTTATACCAGGCCTACCGTATTGTTGGCAGCAAAGAAAAGACATCCTGATGCTTAACTGTTGCTAAGGTAAGCTACGGAGTTCACTGGGGGTGGAACTTTCCATAAAATTAGCTGGGTGACCCTAAGTGACATAAACCTGTGGCCTATCCTTAACCTCCCTGAAGAGTACATTTGGTTTAAATAATACTAGGTCCTATTTCAATAATAACCCTTCAGGCCAGTGATTATCCATGATTCTACTGCAACTTAATATCAGATTTTTGAAAGGTGTCAATGAAGTATTTTGCATATTAATCAAACCCAACATGGTACACTGGGGATTGCAAGTTTTAACCATGCAACAGTATGATATATTGAAACTATTCTTTTTATGATTATTTCAATATCTTGATAGTTGCCACAAGCATAGTTGTTGACAAAAATTACAGAGTGACAAGAATATAAATTGTAAGAGAGCAATGTAGTTGGCTGGAAATAAAACAAGTGAAAATGAAACTGCTTCATAAAAATAGTTAATGAATTACTGTAGCCCATATAATTTCTTATTACTGTTGTTACCTACCTTCTAATCAAGAGACAAAGAGGTAAACAAGAAGTTAACTGTCTCAGTAATACAGAATGAAGAATACCTAGGCTATGTCTTGTGCAGTTACTTGGATATGGCTGGTAGGTTATGGTCATCATACAGCTTATAGCTAATAGATGGCTAAAATAAATTGGACTGGATCTCAGATAGCCCACAGAATTATTCACAGAAGCAAACAAGTAACAAACATTTTGATTGTCATGCTACCATNNGGATATGGCTGGTAGGTTATGGTCATCATACAGCTTATAGCTAATAGATGGCTAAAATAAATTGGACTGGATCTCAGATAGCCCACAGAATTATTCACAGAAGCAAACAAGTAACAAACATTTTGATTGTCATGCTACCATATGAATTACGTAATATATACCGTACTGCATACCATTATACCTATGTACAGGCAATTAAATATGAGAAACTGTGGTAATGAAATACCAGTAAAGGGTAACTTGAAATAATTATAGGGCCCACACCATGTGCTACATGAAGAGATACATTAACTACTTAGTAGGAAACTTGGGTAGGTACCTAAGCTACATATTTTGACGTTCAAAATATCTTTCACAATTTTTAATATTACTGAAACATAAAAAAATTACCCAGCAGATCTTTGTAATGACGGATGTGCACCACAATATATAACTGCAGTAAGCCTAGCAGACAATCATAACATTATTAAACTAGAAGAGGCTACCTACTCTGAGAGCGCATTCCTCCGCCAAGAAAGGCAATGCCGAGAAATTCAAATTGGTTCTGAAACCAAAATTTCCTGTGTATCAATACCAAAATCTACTCACTTGTACCTTTTGACAGTAATAACAACAGTGATTTTGTTGAAAATCCATTAATAACTTTTGAGTTTGCTGCTAACAAACATACTGATAGCTAGAATGCCTCATGGTGTAAGATCCTCAGCTGAGAAAAGTGCTGAATCAGCAGTTACAAATTCAATGCAGTCATTTTTGATGGTGAATTTAACCCAATTTTTTGCATTTTTCACATCTAGGTCAACCCACTTGACTGCCTAAAAAATATTTTAATAATGGATAAAGTCCTTCTACCTCTCTTTTGGTGGAGGGACAGACAAATATACAACCGTAAACAAAAACAGCATCACCACTTTTTGCTCTTGGGTGATAAACATTAGTTAAATACCTACACAAACAGACTAACTGATCACCAAAACTCAATCATTTATGATGATTTAACATTATTCACAAATCCTGAAAATTTCATTAACATCCATTGATAACTTTTTGAGTTATTGTGCAAACAGGCATAAAATTAAATGCAGAGATAAACAAATGAACAAACAGATGATCACAAAAATTTGGTTATCTACTCTTTGTAATAGGCTAGGTATAGGCCTAGGTACCATACCTAACAACTCATTGGTGGAAGTGATAAACTAGCTACAATAAGCTACACAATCTCGAATTAGTGGGGTCATTTCAACATGAGGTTTACCTGTAATTCACTAATTTGCATATGCAGACATTGGTAAGTAACATTCTCTGGAGAGGCTGGTCAAGGAAACACATAGCTACACATCACTAACAAACTGCAGATACACCAAACAAAACAAAAACTTAATCTTTATAATTTTGTTGGTAGTCTACCTACAGTCAGTGATATTATGAAGTTCAGTGACAGCGTGACAGGAGTGATGTGAAAGTGCTACAAAAATTTTACTTTTGCCAAAGTTTGTGGAGCAATTTCACATTACTCTGATGTCTCCATAAAAGATTTTATTTTGACTACCTTCAGCCTAATTACTGTGCTTCAGCCTGTAGCAGTCATACAGGCTCCATGAAATAGGCACCCAAACCATACCACTGGCACTCTACTTAGTAACTTCTTGCTCATTATATTACTCCCCACTCAATACCCTGCTTCCTCAGTTGTTAATTTGTTCAGAAAATAGTTATTAATACCAATTTTCTTTCACTAGCTAGCTACCACATACTACAAGTTGTTATGGTTTATGTAGACAGATGCTCCAGTCCCCTCCCAGATATAATTTAAAACTCAAAAAATGTTTGGTACTTCTATCAATTAAAACATAATACTCTCAGAATATCAGATAAGATTTTGCCAAAAATCAAACTCTAAAATTTTAGGCTCTTTGCTTAAAAATTATGTGGGGCAACCACTGTTGACCAAGCTCCAGAAAGAAGCTTGTTAAACATATTGCTGATATACATTAGGTCAGTTCCCTCTGTCAACTACCTTCAAAGAGTAACTATCTATTGCTATACCTATAATCTGAAAAATCAAGCCTAATGCTTTGCTGGCCAGCTAGTAAGTGATACATAGTTTGCAAAACACTATTCCAAGATGAAATCTAAGGTTTCACTGGTATGGTTTACAGTATACTTGATTTATTTCCGTAAGGAATTCTATAGCCTATAAGAATGAAATTTTCATCCTGTTATGATAAAAAAAACTATAATGGGACAGTAAAAACTCATCTTCAGTTTAGTCAGAGTAATAGCAATATCTTATTCATTACCACTTACAGAAATAAATTAAAGATTGTTCCAGAAAGTGCTGAGTGGGGTATGCACATATAACACAAATAGCCATTAAAACTTAGAAACTAATGATATTAAACAAGAATGAGGCAAAAATGAGATCTTCAATGTCATAAATGACATTACATTATTGTTGCTCATCCATAGTTGAAACAAAGGACAGCACATAGCCTACTGCAGAAAGAGAGAGAGAGAAAAAAAGTTTCACATGGAAGCAGCAAGCCTAGGTATTAAGCTTAATAAGATAACCAAAGGGAAACATGATTAGTCTTTTCAACAGGCCTTCAGGCTTCAGCAAACATAGAGATGCTACACAAGTCATACTTCAAGTACAACTGAGATCCACATTAAGATCAACATACAGCAATTATCCAATTGCTGAACTAACTCTATTTCCAAACAAAGTTATTATTTGATGGGATTATTATTTTCACCTATTAAACATAACTGCCTGTTTCGAAATAAGAGTTAGTATAGCAATTGGGTAATTCCCATAATTGCAAATTTGCCACCATGCAAATTGCAGGAAAATATTTTTAAAAAATTTAGTACTTCATGCAAGGTAGAAATTTTCACATACTGAACACTATACAGTTAAAGCATCATAGAAATAATAAATGCAGGACACTCTTCAAATACAAGTAAATATCTTCCTGAAGAGTGCTAGTGC
Source organism: Parhyale hawaiensis (assembly GCA_001587735.2). Taxonomy (NCBI): domain Eukaryota; kingdom Metazoa; phylum Arthropoda; class Malacostraca; order Amphipoda; family Hyalidae; genus Parhyale; species Parhyale hawaiensis. The sequence goes on from LQNS02278074.1 coordinate 9,036,699, forward strand.
TGAAACAGCTCTGGCAGCTGACAGAGCACTTCAGTGTATAAACCATCTCTAAAACATAAAAAACTATAGGTGCTACTGCAGCCATACTATAATAAACTTGCTGCAAAGCTGAACAGCACAATTTTGCATATGCCATACAACTAAGTTTTTTCACTCAAACTGAAACAATTATGAATTTCTAAAAGTTTTCACAAAAAGAAAAAAATGGTAGCATCACATTCAAAAGGCTCTGAATTTCCATCAAAGTTGTATTTTGTAGAAAACAAGGAATTTTTAAAAATTTATCAGCTCATCAACTAGACTACATCAGTCAGCACTTCTGCAATAATTTCCAGCATTTGCATGGATGTGACATTCCAAATAACATGATATTAAGAAATAGAACACTTTACCAAGAACACTGCGAGGTATCAAAATCTCCATTGAAACTAAAGCCACTTTTAGCAAAATTTTTTTGAAAAGGAACACTTCAAGAGCACACTGTTCACCTAGTTTCAGTGAAAAAAGGAGAAAGTTCATCAAGTAAATAATAAAATTACATTCGATATAATACAAAAACACTAGAAGCAATCACTATTACACTTCTACTTTGAATGGAAAAGGAGTTCTCTCTTCATCACTGTCGTAATATACAGAGCCCCGTTTCTCCTTAGGTCTAAAGTAATGATCGTTGAGACGTCGTACGGCCTCCTTAATTAGGTCACCATCACGAAGAAGTTCCTGTAGGGCTTCATATGGATCATCCGTAAGTGGACGCGAGTTACTAGAGTTGTGCATAACGCTCGATAATCTGCTGGAGTTGGTGACCTCGTCTACACCACCGTTGCTGGAGGGGTTAGGATAGCGGTGCAGACAACGCCGACTATCACAACAACCACACTTGCTGCCGCGGGACGGTATGCTATACGGTGAAGCTCGTAACCGTATCTTCTCGCTGCAAGTGGCGTGAGAAGGAGCTTTAGCTTTCACTCTTAATTTCTCTTTGATTTGGGATACCAAGTCATCTAAATCTTGCTGAGGCAAATTAGAAGATTGTTGTGGGAAAAAACACAATGTATCTTTGCTTGGCATAATGAATTATTACTTATGCACGACGACCAGGAACGTACATCCACACTCCACGAAAGCTTCTCATCCAATGCGGTCGATACCAGCCGAGACTGCAAGGTAGACAGTTTAGTTCAGCGCAACAACATTGCGCATTGTAAGCTAGTTCTCTGTTTCAATATCATTTTTACAGTACGATCATGATTAAACAGAAAATTAACTAAATGACTCAATGAAAAGCAATAGATTTAGGCATAAATGCTTAATGGGCAATGGAAATAGTCCTGTAATTGTTAAGTGAAGTTTCCCTTGAATGTAAATAAAGCGTAGGAATAGAGTGTAACGTAGCAAATAAACAACTTTGATCCGTCATGGTGAAATACTCCCCACTCAGCTCTCCTTACACTCCCCTTCCCCTGTCTCCTCTCTCCGCCGGCAAAGCAGGTAAGGTTCGGGAAATGAGATTTTATCCCTATAAAGACCAACTTAAATGCCCGCGTCTAGGAGGAATAGCATTATTTTTTACGGTCCCTGGGAAGCACGCTAGTCCTTATAGTTAAAATAAGCGTGCTTAAGCGATGCCGCTGATTCCACAGACAGATTCACATGATAGTTAAATGAACGATTTTCCTCAGCACCGCGTCCATATCACAGTAAACAGAAGATTACTGTGGTCCATATCCTTTGCTATGCCAGTTTCAGGAAGCAAAGAACACAACGTTGCATTCTTTGCTTCCTGGCCAGTTTAAACAGAATTAGAGCCGAAAGTTCTCAGAGTTTTACTCTCTTTTTCTGTACAACAATAGACACAACTGTAAAAAACAAAGGCACCCTTAAATTTATTAGCCTACTTATTTATTTAACATTTATTTCTCCTAAGGCGGGAGGTGTTCTTGGGTTATTATATTACAGCTTACATTAAAAATTGTGTGTACATTAATTTTTTAGCAATATTACAGCCATAAATTCACAACTTAACCCTTTCGCTACTGAAACTTTGCTTTTTTATGAGGTTCTAAAAGAAGCTCCTAGAAGACACAATGATTGTAGTTACTCTAGCTCTCCTACAGTTCAATTGATTTATAAAGAAAATACTATCACTGACTTCAGACGGGTGGTTAAATATGTTGTCCAACTTTCCAGAGCAGGAAACAACGCACCGGTTTTAATAATGAAAATTTTGATGCGGAACGTGCACGTACCGTCAGTATCGAAAGGGCTTATCTATATGGCTCAGTGCCATCACATACCAAACGAGTTAACTGGACTAGCTCCGCAATAGTGCTACCTAGCAATCACCCTCGTACGAGAAGCAAAATAAAATACAATTATAATTCTACTAATATTACAGCTTGCTCAATTAAAGTAAGGTAATAGGAAAATATAGTTATTGCTTCCCGAGGAAAGATCTACATGGTTTAATACTATTTCACCTGATTGCCTAAATACTATTACATACAATTTCATCCAATAGGTATGGCGGTACATACAGCATGACCTACAGTACAAACATGTAAATTTGAAATTATGTATTTATATATCGACGTCTTGAGATGGCATTATATCAAATACTGAAGAATATGAAGAGAAGCACAAAGTAGAATTTCGGTTACCCACGACGTACGTTTCGCTGTCCTCAGCTCAGAGGACAGCGAAACGTACGTCGTGGGTAACCGAAATTCTACTTTGTGCTTCTCTTCATATTCTTCAGTATTTATATATCATAATATGACGGCTTTCATCAAGTGGATTATTATTTCAGCCAAAGGGCGATCCGCACAGTGATACATAGTCGGCTAAGAGGCGCAATTAGGAATATCCTATCTCGACATCGGCTCTCCTCCGCCATATACATGTAGTAGACGTTGGCACAGTGCACTACTACTGGCAGGAGAAAGGCGCAAAGAATAGAGAAAGACACTCGAGTGGACGGCCCCTTTCATGGCCTACCACACGAAAGAGACTAGAGGTGCTCCGCGAACGAGATCAGTTATCTCGATCAACGGTCCACCTCACGGAACAGAAAGGGGGATAAATACATAGGTAGAGAACCTACGTAACTGTATAAAGCTAACCATTTCAGCAGGAATTGTAGCCAGCTGCAATATCCCCCGCGGAGCAGGCACTCAGGACAGCCCTCGAGAAGGCACTCAGACAGTCCTTAGGTTTGTCCGTTCAACAATTGAAACTACCACCGTATAGGATTAGAGAACCAGGCCAATTTCAAGGCATGATAATAATAGGCTTATAACTGAACCATGAGCTCACGCAGTTTTGCAATATAACGCATGGTTGCTATTGAGGGTAACTCCATGCTACAAAAAATGCAAGCAGCCGTGTAATTCTGCTAATATTACAGCTTATTACATACAATAATAATAATAATGCCATTTATTTCTCATCTGGAGACTGTGTCCAACAAGGTTAGGACACAGTATCCTGAGGTTTTCATGCCTAGTACTAACATAGGAATAATACTAAAAAGTAACATAAGAGACAATTGGTATTAAATTAGCAGTGAATTTACTAGAACAA
>LQNS02278074.1:9119662-9131413 GCA_001587735.2 Parhyale hawaiensis
TTTCCGGTATTCCGGCTTGGTTTCAGTTTCCCGGAATGTTCCGGGAATACCCCGGAAAAGTGAAAAAAGTCCGGGAAAACGAGAAGTCCGGGAAACCGGGTTCCGGGAAAACGGGGTTCCACTGTACCAGCTACCAACACTCCAACTTTCACTATTCTAGCATCATTAGAATTTGAGAAATCACAAATTTTAAACAGGTTTTAAGGAAAATTCATTTTCATGGGGTGTTTTGTTTCACAGGGTCACGATCAAATATTTCTTAAAATACTTAGAAAATAAACAGTTTTACTTTTAGAAAGTATCAAATTTTGGTCACACAACTGGAAGGATGAGTTAATGTGTTTCTTTTCAGGAATCCATTTCAAGTGTTAAGACAGGGTCAACTATTACTTATGTTTAATAAAAACCAATAACTTATTGAATTTTGTGTTATTTCATTTCAGAGATGCATGCCTAATTATATTATGGTAAGCTAGAAGCTACTGAAAATTAGAAGTAGTAGTTACATAGTTGCTATTAGATAGCTAATGAGCTCATGAGAAGTTTGTAGGCATATAACTATTTCGCTTTCTTCTGTTCTTTACTCTGCTCCTAATGAGCTAGTAGGTAGCTATTCTATCAAAATGCCTTTGTACCGTATATTGGAATGTTTCTATGTTTTTTCAGAGGATTTTATAGCTGTTTCACTTTCTGTAGTTCATTAGCTACTCAGTTTTCAATTTGCTAGAAGCTTGCTATTCCTGTCAAGTTGTATTTGTAATTTGAAATGTTCTCAAACTTTTCAAAGGATTTTATACTGCAGTTTTAAATCATAGCATATCTGCAGTTTGCATATTAGATGTAGCCATAGCAAATAGAGGTACTCTGCTAACTTCTTGTTCATAACCCCCTCCATCTTNNAGTTGAAATGATGTGACTAAAATTGTTGATTATTAGCTAGCTACATGTGTTTACACAGCAGAAAACCCTTTAAATATTGGATAAAATTCCTATAACACAGGAAAAATAAACAATATTAGAAAATCAAATGAACAAAATAATAAAAAATCAAATAAAAAAGAAAATAAAAACATAGTTTTTTTTTTTGTTTTATCCAAAAAAATCATGGCTTTTGGGTTAAACCGAAAAAAACCAGGGTTTTGCCAACCCTGTTGTGAAAAAATCTGAAAACCAGCACCATTTTTTCTTGTTTTATTTTTTTTGCCTGTCATTGTCAGGGATAGTGCGGCCTTACTTAGCCTACAGTTTAAGCCTATGTACGGCTTTCTAGCACTGCTAGTTTTCACACAGGAAGTTCTTTAGTGCCAAGTGGACGGCTACTAGCATGGTGAATGGGTACCTACTAGACATGTTACCCTACTGATGCCGATACCCTCAAAAAGTGCCGATTCCTGGCACTGCCGATTAATTGGCCCATTCTAGTTTTATTAATATTATTATTAGTGTGTATATCTATTTTTTTTTTTCAGAGCATGCTATCAAGATTTCCACAATGTCTGCACTACAGTGTTCTTTGTTTAAAGCCCATCGGGCTGCTGTTTTTTGGAGGTCTATGAAAATATGCTCTGTGCGTGCATCAAGAATTCTGTATCATCAACACCCACATGCCCAATCTGTTGTACCTTTAGTGCAAGTTTCTCGCTACTGCAGCACCAACTCATCTGCTCCCACCACAGGAAGATGTGAGGACCTCGTCTCCAACTCCACTGTATTTGTGCAGGATGGTTTGCACATTGATGAGCTACCATGTATTGTCCGTGTTGTGAATGGAGAATTTTTTGTCCATGATAGTGTCAAAGCTTCCAGTGGGAAGATACTTGATGGTCCTGGCATTGAATCATTTTCGCCTCCCCATAAAGTTAAGGAAATTAGTTCCACAGAGGTTTCAGAAATGATTTATGGCTTTTGTAGGTGCTCATCCCTAACTGAACTATACTTTCTGCTCTGCCAATGTCCCGAGGATGAAATCGTGCCTGCTGTGTCCCTTGCAGTTATCAAAAACATAATTCAGCTCGAAAACAACAGAAAGTTTCGAAACCCATCCCTCACTTATATGGAAGATGAGGAGGAATCTCCAATTTCTGAACTGATGAAAAGATCTGACCCATTGACTCCCATACCTCAGAACTTCACACGCATGGCCGTTATGGAGAGGCTTGTGGACAAAATCTGCCAAGGAACAGAACCAAAGTTAATTCTAGAAACTGTCAATGCCGTGCGCAAAGACACTAGCAGCTGTGACAAGACTACCTATATAAAACAATTATGTGACAAATGCCTCTTGTTGGTAAGTGAAGGAAAGCTGTCCGCCTCCCAAATAATAGCACTGGCTCAGGATTTGCATCACCTCAAGAGTGATGTAGCGAAACCATACACTGATAAGCTGTGGATTGGCTTAGAAGAACATATTGATAAACTGCCGGAAAATGAAGTTGCTGAAGTCTTTACAATGCTGCCGTGCATCAGTCAGAGCCGCAAATATGTGTATCAGTTGGTAGAGCGGCGAGCTCTCGATATCTGGTATAAATTCACGCCTGATGATATCCTGCAAATAGTGGCTGTCTTGGCAACTTGTCCTTGTAACTGCTACAAGCTACTGGGTGCCATATCACGTTGGATGAATGTTCACATCCATACCTTGACACAAGGCCACCTTATTTGGCTACTATTTACCTTCAAGAAGCTCCACTTCATCAATGGCAGCCTGCAGAAAGCTCTCAGTCGTTACGCTAAAGCTAAGAGAGACCAAGTCAATGATCCTACACTGATAACTTTTCTCATGGATTACTGTTTGTCCATGCGTTTTCGTAGCCCAGAAGTACTTGAGTTGGGTGCTAAATTCCTCATAAATAATAACAAGGCTCTTACTGTGCCTGCAATTTATTCCATTTGTCAAACCATAGGACATCTGAATTACGTTCCAAATAATAACTTTACTTTCTTCAGTGTGTTTGAGGATATTCTCAGTACCCACTTTGGTGCATTTCCTCCAGATCACTTTGTAAATTTACTCCTGACTTGTGTGTATCTTCAGCGTTATCCTCTGAACTTTGTTGAGAAAATTTACCATCCATTCTTCTTCCAGAGACTCAACATGTTGAGCCCTAATGATGCCAAACAGACTCGCACCAAGCTGATGGTTCTTGATAAGGCTCTCAGTCTAGAAGCCTCTTGTTACAAGAAACGTGTCGTTTCTGGAAGTTACGCTGCCAGTAGCTGGATGCCGAAGGATATGCAGATAATGAGATGTGTCAACCAAATGAGGCCCATTATAGAAGAGATAGCAGGAACATCAAATCGTGTCACTGTGTCTCCGAAAGTGCCTGGTTTTCCTCGTATCAATTTCTACAACATCGACTGTTTGGTTGACCTTTCAGTGAAGAGTGACGTGTTTGAAAGCCTTCTCCCACTGGATTGCAACCATAGATTTGCCCTACTGGTGTACTTGCCAGATCATTATGACTTAACTGGACAGCATCTCCTTGGACCTTATGCCATGAGGGCTAGGCACCTTACTGTTGCTGGCTTTAAAGTCGTTGAACTAAATTATGAACTAATCCAAAAAATGCTCCTCAGACCTACGGATTTGAAAAGCTATATTTTAGAGTCAATGTCTGCAACCTTGTAGCTATTTGTTGCAGTTTGCATAGAGCAAATTACAATTTAGCCCTAATGTAGCAGCTTCTTTCTAAAGTGAACAGTACTGTGACTAAATATATTAAGAATCTAGTTATTTCCCAGTATCAAGAACAAAACTGAATTATTAGGGAAATATAGCGAATGGTATTTATGTGACTTATACGGTAGATTCCTACGCCAGTGCATCAAATTGTGCTCACCACGTACGTAAGGGATGTGTATTTTACCCTAAATGAAAGGGTGTCAATCATTGTTATCATTTTTGCCTCAAAGATCTTGACTTGTGTAGCTACCTATGTACTGCAAACAGTGCATTGTAATGCAGTTAAGATAAATAGGCTGAAGCCAGCTGATAAATCTCAGTGCCAACACTCTCCACAAAGTACGAAGTGCATACAGCTAGCAAGAGCTGAGTGGTGGCAGTTGCTTGAATCTTCCAAATGGAAGAGAAATTTTAGCCTGTTAACTGTTGCTAAAAGCTTATTTTTAATTGAAACGCTCTACAGCGGAAGATGCAACTAAAAATTTACATAGCTAGCTATGTATATCTTTGAACTGTGCTTATCAAATTATTACACGTGTTGTAGACTCACTAAAACTCAGTGTCTAAAAGATTCGGTTGCTGAAAAGATTACTTTGAATTTCAAAGTGAAATTACTGGAACTGTTCCATTTTGTTTGTCAGGTAGCTAGCTACTTTGAGAAAAAAAAAAGATATGACTGGTTTTGGTCAAGATTTTTTTTATATAGGTACCCAGTAGCTACAAGTGTTTTTGCAGTTTGGCTGTTGGTGCTATCTATCTACTTCTATTCATTAAATCTACTAGAAAGTCATCAAAATTCTAGCTACAGCCCGTATCAGAAGCCGTGTGAAGGTGCTCTCTGTATAGCCCTAAACTCTAGCTAATAATAGAGCGTGTAGTTTTCACTTCCGCCAAATTCTTCATAACTGCTGCAAGACACAGAGGCTGTTGGAACGGTTTCAGGCCTTTGTGGTACCTACTCTGCTGTAACAATTTCGAAGTCTTGAGTCTGAAACTTTGATTGCAGTTCTTCATATATAGGTAGTCTATAATGAATGTCATTGTCAGTTCTGAGAGAAAATATGTACCTACCTATTGTTTTTCATCGAGNTGTGGTACCTACTCTGCTGTAACAATTTCGAAGTCTTGAGTCTGAAACTTTGATTGCAGTTCTTCATATATAGGTAGTCTATAATGAATGTCATTGTCAGTTCTGAGAGAAAATATGTACCTACCTATTGTTTTTCATCGAGCCAAGAAAATGCCCTGATGTTCTCCGAGTTCTTTGCACCTACTGTGAGTCACTCACAAGAAGAAATAAGTTTTTCATTGGCTTGAGAAAATGCTGCTCATTTGTTCTGGATATCATGGATATTTTGATCGTCAAGAGAAGATGCTTCACGAAACTGATCTTTTGTAGTGCAGTTGCTCAGAAGCTTCATCACCTTGGAATTCTACTGCGCATACAAAATAAGTGAGTAATCCTAATTTAAATTTGAGTAGAGCCTATAGAACGTTTTTTTATTTTTATTTATTTTTTGTGCCCACACTTTTTGCTCTTCGTAGCTAATATGACCAACGATTATAGGTACCATAGTGTTTGCCCTTCCACTTCCCTGTTGGGCTGTTTCTGTGGAATGGATCCTGTTTATTCTGGACGTGTTTAATTTTTCATGTCTTATCTTTCCTGTCTCGCCCTGACTTGTAGCATTACCTAGCGAACAAGCTCATATCATATCGAACTACTGTTATTTATCAAACTTTTATTCTCATTACCTGCTAATTGATCGTTGATTACCCATAGATATATATACCTATGTAAAAACTAAAAATTTTAACATTTCCCTAAGGCAACCCTAACTGTTTACATTATTATTGACTTTATGAAATAAGGATTTAAAATAAGCTGGGTAATCCGGCAAAGTTTAGTTTAAACTTGGAAAATGTATGAAATTTAAATTTAAACTATACCGTACTGGCTGATGAAACAAAGTTTTGATTAAAAATGATTTCAATATTTTTAGAAAACAATCAACACAATGAAAACATTTTCAACAAAGTACATGGAAAATCTCAATTACTTTTTATACCTATACATATCTATCTCCACTCCTAGCTTTCACTACCACGCAACTTTAACTGATGATGACTGCATGTGCTAGATACTGGTGGTTTCTAGTGAGCTGTAACTTAACTCTGCAGCACCAAAGCCTAGACTGGCCCAGAGCAGGACAGCTACACTAGGGAGGCAAGCACGGCCCTGCTTGCCAGCACCAGCAAGAGAACGCACAGGTACCGTACCGTCCGTACGTACAACAAATGTGCTGGAGAAGTGCACAGTTGGTCATCTGGAAGCCCCCAAAAGACAACAACTTGCATTGATATTCCCCCAGGCACAATGAGAAACAGCTAGGCATGTGGCACAGGGTATGCACCACCACGGCTGAGACCAAGCATCATTAGTAGGTACCGGTAACTCGCTAGCACAGCTTCATTCCCAACACCACAGAACCCTCACCAACTCCACCACAAAATGCAAGATCATCCACATTCATGCAGCATGTGCCGCCAGGGAAGTACCTCCGCGGCTGAGAGCCAAACATTTGTAACACCCCAGCCCAGTGACACCACCATCACCACAGATATCCCCACAACAACACCTACAAGCCCCACCTCCCAAAAATTTTCCAGTACCTAGCTATTTCTTTGGAGCAGAAACACTTTGTTCATGGTTAGGGAACAGACTTTGTTCTGAAGAATGCTCCACCCAGCAAAGTTTGATCTGCTAGGTAGGTAGGTAGGTATATACCTACCATTAGACTTGGGAAGTTGGAAAATCTCACATGCTTTGTCTTGTTTTGAGAGGTTCACTTTTTGTTTCACTTTTTCATTCCATTAAGTATGGTATATAGCTAAAATATTTTATGAGGCAGAAGATTTATGTAAACTTCATGCTGACATTAGGGTAGCTACCCAAAATGTTGTGTTGCTATTTAATAAAGTACATGCCTAATAACTAATGCCATAAGTTCCTCTTATCTTTCCCTAGATGTCATTTTAATGTAGGAACCTACTCTTATTATATAGGTATGAGCACATAATCGTATAGGTACCATATTTGAGCCAAGCTCAGGGCTGTAGCCAGACTTTGAGGGAGGGGGATTACAAAAACTTTTCCCCTGTCTTCCAGTGGCTCGGCATTGCTAGCGGGGGTAGTCTGGGGCCATTCAAGCCCCCCCCCCTGTGTCAGACTTCTTGTAGTATGCAAGTACTACTCATATTGCCTTGCATAAAAGCATAAAAACAGCAACTTAATTAGGCCCTAAGGAAGAGCCCCTCCCCCCCTTTTTTTGGCTACAGCACTGCAAGCTGGCCCTTAGTGCGAGAGGTTTTGTTTGTTCATTTGCATTAGGAGCTCATTGGTTCAACACGACCTCAATGTCAGCATGTGACAGCAATACTGTAACTGGACATTACGGTACTGTAGGCCTATGCCACTGTGTTCTCTCTCTCAAATTATTTTGTTTTGAAAAAATTGCCATAAACTCATTGATTTTTGGTAGGTACGCACGTATGGAATAATATGTACAGATGCAAAGTTTTTAAGTTTCTGAGAAGTTTTTGATGGTTATCAAATACCTATGTTATATAGCTACCCAAAGAAATAGAGCATTATTGGTAACAAATCAGCATTGTTAGATATGTCATTGAAATTGTGATGTCATCATAATATCCTGTGACACCAGAGTGGCGTGACGTTGATATGGAAACGTACCTTTGGCAAATACTGGAAAGCAATTCCCCATAACTCTTGATGCCACTCTTCCTTATTCTAGTTTTTGTTTTGACTTGCCATCTTCTCTATACTTTGTTGTGTGCTTTGAGCAACCCATCTGCAACCTTGATTTTAACAGGGTGTGCAATCTATTGTTCCAGAAGGCGCCTTATTCCGGTTGTTGCGACATACCTACTCCTCTGCAGCTCTAAGAAGGATGACTCTGACTGGACTCTCCGAACCAGTAGTACCTATTGGGTTGTTACCTCTTGACTCAGGCACGTGCGGTCAGCGTTCGGCTGTGCTGACCCTTTCCCTGATCATTTTGACTGTCAGTCACAGATCAGAAAATGCAGAAGAATCCAAACTTTTCGTAGCTGAAGGTGTACTACTGCCAGATCCACCTTGAATTAGGGTTCTGCCTTCAGAGATTACCTTAGCCGTAGAACACAGTCGTGAGAATTGTCATCAGTTACGCTATACTTTACGCTATGCAACAATGGCCCTGAGCATCTTATCTCCCATGAATGTCTTCTTTGGTTAATATACCCAAAAATCTATACTTTCATGACAAATTAATATTTACGCCACTGGCTTCAAACTCGCACTGGTGGCGCATCAAATCTTTGCCTGCTCATCAAGCGAATGGCCAGCCACCAGTGTCGTCAGACCGAATGCACTGCTATTCACTTTCATTTTTATATTTTACACACCTTGTACTGACATTGTCTCTGAAGCCTTTGAATAGTGACCGTGCTCCAGAATAATAAGCCCTTACTTTTGCTGATTTTGCCTCAAGTAATGGGATCATCGCAGTCGTTTTTTTTTTTAAATGGCTGAATAAATTTCTTCTATTGGAAGCCGTGCATGGACTGGTTTGCATTTCTTCACAAATGAAGGGCAGACAGACACCTCTTGATCATTGTCCACTGTCCTTCATCCCATTTTCATACTCTTGATGATGCTTTGTACTGTTATTCCTCTTCTTTCCCGACTTGCTATTCCCATGGGTGTTGATCCTTTGTGGAACACCCTCGTCCATGGATTCCACGCTTCTGCCGATATACCTATGTACTTCCTTCCTCTCATGGGTCACTATTGCTGGGGCTAGTGAGGCTTCACCTAACTAATATTATGTCCACCTGTGCGATGTGGCTCATTGGCATTTTTAAATAATTCATTACTTAGTAGCGTAACGCTAGCTACTCTATTGACCTTTTTCCTGGGGGGGAGGGGTATGCCTCACTGTCGTCCATGACTTTGTGTTAGGGCGTGTTTTTTTTTTTTTTTGGTCACTGAGACGTACGGTACCTACTTAATGTATAGCTAGTAGATTTGTTCGTCTTTTATATGAAAGCTCAAATATGATTAGGAAAAAAAAAGTTAGGGTCAAAAACTTAATCTGCCTGAAGAGTAGATGGGGTTTCAAAATGTGCATATAGATAACAAATGTTCTGTACAAAAGCTTCTCCAAATTTGGATTAAGATTATCCTAACGAGCAGGCCTTTATTTCTAGAAACGTGTGTCGTTGTCAGACCTAGTTGTTCGACAAATTCTTTATGCTGAGGTCTACAGCAGCATATTGGACAGTCCATTTAGCATACGGTACCACTGTGCAGTTTCTATTTTAAATTACATGCTTGTTATTACATTTGATCTTGTAAATATAATTCGTAAGTATCGTCTGGAATTTTTCTAATGTAATTTGCCCTCAGGGGCATATTCTGGCAGGCCCTTTCCCTGCCGCAATATGTTTGGGCATCACGCACCCAAGGGTTCCGAGTGCCTTCTCCGCAGGGGATGTAGCGTCTGGCCGCAGTTCCTGCTGACGAGGTTAATTTTGTAAACGGAGGTTCTCTACTTTCCTCTTTCTGTCCCTTGAGGTGGGCTGTCGATCGAGATAGCCGACCTGGTACGCGGGACTTCTCTAATCTCTCTCGTGTGGAAGGACGTAAAAGGGGCCGACCACTCGAGTGTCTCCCACTATACTTTGCGCCTCGTTTCCCTGCCCGTAGTAGCGCACGTAGCAACGCCTACCCAATATGCGGTATTTGAATACTGCACAAGTAGTTTCTCTGTTGAAACGCCTGAGCTGCGGCTACGGAGGTTAAACATAGTGTTATTATAATAGTAATCTGGTGTAATTTTCTACGCAATTATACGTTCTGCTAATAAAAAGTGCCTCATTGTTTACTTTGTAACTGAACTGTCCTTGTTCATTGTGCACGTTTCGTATATAATCTGATGAAAGCCGTAGGTACTGTCAACTTGCCAAGCAGGAACAGTGAAAGTTAATTTGTGTACGAATAGTCATTTGTCAATTTTTCTCTTTGTTCATGTAAGACGTTTTTGTTGTGACACATCATGAGTGGCATCGCCCACTCAAAAAGTGCCGGAAAATGCGTTGAATACTGCATTGCTCTTCATCCATTTTGGTTCGCAATGAAACGAGTTCGGGAATTCCTTAACCTTATTAATACCACTGTTAGACTATTTTGTTGCTAGTACCTATGTCTTTTGTATCTTAGATCGAAGCTTTTATTCTGCAGCTACGTCTAACATGTGCCGAGTAAGTGGCAACAATCGCTCTTTCTTTTTTCCGTGACTCATTCCGGGATATTCCAAACATGTAATTATGAATCCCTCAGATGTGTTCTGGATTGAGTATGTAGCTACATGCTCAGATGAGCTAGTCTTTATAGTGGTTTAGATCTTCCTAGACTCAAATGTTGGCAGTGAACGACCTCTAGATGGTTTCAAATCTTTCTAGTCCTTTACCGTTTATTTGTCATCTAAAGACGAAAACTATACGGTATTAGGTACTGTATGTGTGAGACTATACCAGCTGTTTCCATGAAGTGCTATGTCTGCCGCTCGTGGCGCGAAAGTATTTCCTTTACAGGCGGACCTCACAACTCGAACAAAAGCGGACCGACGTGTGATAAATAGCTTCGTATTTCGAGGTCAGCATTGCACGTTTCGCTATGTAATTATAAAGGTCTTTTGTAGAAAAAATTGGCACAGTTCACAGTAATAGTAAACGTCACCATCAGCTATTCGGTTGGTGAAGCCAGTTCCAAAGGTGGTAAAGATGAGTGAGAATTAAAATGTAAAAGCTGCTGCTCGAGCAGTAGGCCTAGCCACCTAGCAAATTGAAACGGGTAGAATAATAACTTACGTAATACTACCCGTTTCATGTATAAATCTGTTTGTACCATTAAAATTACGTTTTAATTTTGCAAAAGTGTTATTTGTTTCATTAGACAAGAAGTTTTTGCACAAGAATCAAGTGGTTCCCTGATTTAAGTACAAAAATCGATATTAAACGTGCTATTATACAATAACAATAAAATTGCTTACAAAATGGGTTAGGAGCATACTACTGTGTGCCCTAAAATAGCGACCGTGTAGTGAGGGAACTGTTCAAGCTTTGAGGCAGTCTTTTTGTTCGAGCTTTGAGGGAGTAGAGTTATGAGGTCTTACTGTATTTACCAATCTACATATGTTCCATTTCTATCTGGCGGTTACAATTCTCGCCATATGTCCTCAAAATTAGCCTCATCTAACTTTCCCTAAGGTGCTTTGGATCTGAACTCGCTCCTATCCCTGATGGAATATGTTTCTGATTGAAGTGCAAAATTTTTCAGTATCGTAGTTTTTCAAATGTTGTTAGGTTGAAGGTCTTATTGTTGTCTAATGACTAAAAATACTTGTGACTCGTCGCCAGCACGCACGGCCCATCTACGACTCCCAGCACTGCAACTAATATTTGCGTATCTTCCACAAACGAAGCACAAACTGCTGCAAATTTCCTTTAGTGTCCCGTCATATTGATTGTGATAGGCGTGAATCTTTTTTTTTCCTACAAGTTATACTTTACCGCTTAAAATCGTGCAGCATAAAAACACCTGACTGTGGCCAGAGAGCTAGCCTCAGAATATTTTTATTTTGTACATTTGTCAATAGCTTGTAGTGTTATTTTTAATATTGTTATTCTCATGGTCAAGAAATTAATGATGAAACATTCAACACTTGCTTTTGAGAACTTTCCGAAAAAAAAAAATCCGGATGATGCGTGTCTGTCCCGAGATGTATAACTACCTCGCATCTGTACGGTATAGACTATATATGATCCAATCGAGAACATGTACAAAACTCAGATGCATATAGAATCTATTAAACAATACTAGCTGGACCCGTGAAAATTTTCACGGTTTACCAACTTTATTTTGAGTGTTTGGAAAATTTCCTTCTACCGGTATGCTTGTTGTTGGATTTTAATGTAATTAGTTGCACATCTAATTTAATCGTGTT
>LQNS02278074.1:9132500-9143505 GCA_001587735.2 Parhyale hawaiensis
ATACGCCAGCTTCTCGAACTGAATAAAGCTCGAATTTCCTTCTATCTTTTAATGATGAAGAGCGTGACACAAAAGGTAAGTAGGTAGGTAGGTAGGTACTAGCGTATTAATATATAGATAATAATCACCGTTGTGTGTTTATTTGTTTATATATTTGTATGTTTCGTGTCACGCTCTTGAGGAAATAGGCGAAAAATAGGCCAGGTTGTAGAGCTTATAATTAGGTTGCGTTTCCATGGAGAGATCTATGTCCAGCTTGCAGAATGTGGCAATAATGCGATCCTTATCCCTTTATCTGACTGTACTTCTTGCTCGAAGCACTTTTTGAAATCGAAACAAAGCTATTTCCAGCTTATGTCGGCGCTGGCATGAGGTGTCATTTTCATAACTTTCTCCAAACATCGACACATGTTTGCTCTTAGTTCGCGGCGTATAAATTCAACGAAGGACACACAAAGCGATGATTTTTCACGGGCAGTAGGCTCACTTTTTTTTCAGCTTGCTGTCTTCCTTTTTGACTGAGTAGTTTTCGCTCAGCGCAAGAGGTGCGACCTACTGAAGACTTATTCAGCAGCCTGGTATGCAGGATACGCGGGGGGAGTTTAATCGTATTCAGTTATGCCTTGTTGCTTGCTAATGTAAGATTTTCTCCGCCTGTCACTTAAACCGCGTCTTCACGATCCATCACTTTCAATCATCAACACAATAATCGAGAAGCAAAAACACACATTTCTCCTCTCTGTCTAAACGGGATCAAAAAGAAACCACGAACAATTCAAGGCCACCATACGGGGATTCAACATTGAATAACTTTTAATCGACATTCGCCCTTCACTTTATTGTGGAGATGATTATTTTAGCTGTAGAAGCTGACTGGCGGGTAAAACTTTACTTATACTGGTGAAGAGTAAAGCAAGTAATAATTCACTCGCTGGCATCTTCTCACATACGGAGATGCAGACGGTTAAACAACAATAATATCTCTTGTTTTATTTATTAATTTCTTGAGTCTCTATTGCAGTTCACAGTGTGTACATCCGTTTCTTCCATTAACACGTAACTCGTGATCCATTGTAGCTTTTAATGAAGAAAAAATAAGAAACAGACTTAACTTGAATATGCTAAAGTTGATTACTTATTTCAACTTATAGTTGCCAAATGCTTCCTGCTGTCCATAAGTTGGAATCAAACATAAACAAAATTCACTACGCCAACCCTAATACAAATGATGCTTTTATTACTAAATAGTTTAACGAAGCCACAAACATCTATTCACATGACGACTGTCATAATATATATGGGCCGTACGTTACGACCCCAGGGGCAAACCCGAGTACCTTTTCCGCAGGAGATGTTGCATCTGGCCGCAGTTCCTGCTGACGAGATTACTATTGTGAAGTTAGGTAGGCTCTCTGTATTTCCTTTTCTGTTCCGCGAGGTGTTTGTCAATCGAGATGGCGAACCTTGTCCGCGGGAATTCTCTCATCTCTCTCGTGTGGAAGGCCGTGAAAGAGGCCGACCACTCGAGTGTCTTTTACTATGCTTTGCGCCTTGTTTCCTGCCCGTAGTAGCGCACGGTGGCCACGCGACAAATTATGTGGACCAATAATGTGGTATTTGAATACTACACACTCCTCTCTGTTGGAACACCTGAGTTGTGGCTACGGAGGTTAAAGTTTATAATAATAATAATAATTCACACAGAGGTTAAACAAAGTTTATAATAATAATTCACACAGCGAAATATAATTTTCGAACTTTGTATTTGACAAACTCCCGCGAGTTTGTGGTGAAAGTTTTCCAGCATGTTGGATGTCGCAAAGTTCGACGGCTCGCAGAGTGTTTGTCTATCAAAATCGGCGAAAAGATTGATCGTGTAGACGAGGCTTTAAGGTGGGGAACGATTGTGCTGCTTTAATGAATTGAAAGAGAGCACTTATCTCGTATGACACTTTGAGTCGGCTGTGCAGAGTATCCATGAGAAGCGTAGTAGCAACAAAAGCATGTTAACTGAAGACGGGTCTTTACAAATTCCTCGCTGTCATTTTTGACAGCGCGGGCATTCTAGTCTACATATAAAACTCTTATTTGCTTATATGTCGCCGTGAACACAATCTTCGCTGTTGCACATAGGGAATAAGCTGAGAGGAGCTTAATTTGTTATTTCAATTCATCATTAATATGGAAAAGCTCTGCGACCACTGCATCGTGTAAACGGCTCGGCTGCACTTTTATTTCAGAAAAATTATTTCAATTTATCCAAGTCCACGAATCGAACAAAAGAAAATGGAATACTTAAGATGTAGGTTTTTAGTGACCCAACGGGTCACTGGCAGTCTAGTATGATAGTGAAAAGTCCAGAGGCAAGGCTGTGGAAGCACGCCCGTATTGAAAGAAGGAAGAGTGTCCCTGATGAAACTGTAAAACTAAGTTTTCACGACACCCCGGGAAGGTACGCTGCTGGTGTGCTAAGGGACTCTGGCACTCCCTGGGTTTCCCGCGCTGTTCTATTACTTTTTTGTGTAATGATTGTTGCAGCCCTTCGTATTAAAGCATAGCTGGTTGTGTAACGAATATAATGACTGTCAACCGTCTGGTTGACCCGAGTTTAGTACGCTAGCGACCTCTCACGGTCTATAACCGTGCTTCCTAAAGTTCAGTTTTCTACAGACGCCCTGTGAAATCGCCCTCTAGCACACGGACCCACCGCCATTAAAATAGCATCAATTTAGTTTATTACGTACTGAATGAGTATTGTGGATGTTGATGGTTTCTAGGTTATTGCTTTTCAGTTGATGCAGAACGGCAGAGGCATTAACACCATACACCATACATACAATTACTCTTATCACAGTCACGTGACATCCCAGCTCAGCCCACTATTCACATACAGCGAGTTTGTACCTTTAACTCTCTTGAATTTATTTTGACTCGCCCTAAATGATTATTTGCATTGAATGATGGTTAACATATGCTGTACTCGCCGTGTTTGAAAACGAAACAACCCAGTTTTTGTGACCGAGCAAAAGCAGTTATGGGTAAGTATGCCATTGTTAAAATTTTTCAATTCCAATACATTGATGTGAAATATTATAAGCTATTTACGCTTGTGTTTTTCCTCTTATGGCCTTAAATTTTCTGTAATTCTTATCATATATGGGATAAAATCAATGTAATATTGCCACAGAAGCTTTAAACGTGAACCAGTAGGGGTCCGTGCGTAAACCACAGGGGGTCCGTAGGTTCATGTGCACCCGTAATGGGGAACACTGGTCTATAAGGTGGGTTATACGGCTAAGTTAGAAACCCTATAGATTGCCTTAACTAGGCCTTCGGGACGTCTTTCCTTTGTGCTCACTTGGCTTCTTTCCACTTTCATATCCCTACTGATGTTACTTTCCTCCGTTCTTCCATTTTTCCCGATTTGATGTTCCCATATGAGTTACCCTGCCTGGGAAAACCCTCATGTACGCTTGGATTTCACGTTTCTATCGACATACTGTTAGTCCTTTCTCCTCTGTGAGATCACCTCTGTTGTACAAACGCAGGCTTAAACTGCTCCAGTCTCCATGTAATAAAAGTGCTTCTCCCGTTGTTATGGCAGGTCGCACTGTGCTGCAGGTGCAGTTCGCCTGATCCAAGACATGAAGCTGGTGGTGAGTGCCAACAGAGCCAATTTTTTTTTATATCTCGGGAAAGGTCACTTAATTTTGAAAGGACAAAGCTAATCCCTTAAGTATTGAAGGTTTGCAAATGCTCTGCATGCTATAAATTAAAGCCGTGAATTGCCTACGTATATATTCTATTATTTTCTTAGAAAGTGACAATACTACCTATGACGCTGGTTGTACGCAAGACTGAACAACACGTCCAATGATCTTTGCATTCTACAAACGTACCGTTACAAGAGTTTGGACCACTTCTGGGGCTGGAATTAGTAACCGGCTTTTACTCCGGCCAAAGATTATGTTAAGGTAGTTAGATGGATTTAATGACTCAGCCTGCTTTGTTGTCACTTCATCTATTTTATAAGCAAGCTCGACACAGGAGTGAATTGAATGAATGGTCAGTGCTACACTAAACTACTGCAAGCACAACTTGCGAGATGTCCTGAAGCTCTCACGTTGTTCATGCGACTGACTTTAAATATATGCCGTATATCAGAACAACCTGCGCATCCTCGCGCCAAGTTGTGCGTGTCAACGCATAATGTGGCCTCGGAAGAAGACTTACAAGCGAGATGCTGAATGGATTAAGCTATGCTAAAATACAAATGAACGCCTAATAGCTTGTCGGCAGGTCGCAACATCATGTTCTGCTGCCTTGAGAACGGCATCGTCACAGAGCACGTCACACTGGTAGGAGTCACTGACTTTACTGGAGGGAGGAGGGGGATGTAAGCACCTCTCCCTGGATACAGTATATGGTCACCAAATTGTGTTTTAAAAAGGCAGCATATGTGATTAATAAGAAAAAGAAATCATGAAACTAGAACGCCTCGTGGCGTAAGACCATCGCCCGCGTTGGGAGCAAATTCAACGAAGTCATTTTTGATGGCCAGCGTATCCTAGTTTCTCATGTGGATGCTGTGTCCAAAAAGGCTGGCGCTGGGCTCACCGCCCCATTCAGATCTCTTAATAACAGGAAAAATGGGAGGCCTCGTGGCTTGAGACGATCTGCCGCGGTGGACGCAAATTCGACCCAGTTGAGGAAAATTCCACGCCGTCATTTTTTATGGCCAACTAGGACTAGTTTTTTCGCTGGGATCACATCTAGGTCAACCCACCAAACTGCCTACAAACAAAAAAATCAGGAAGATTGCTCAACTCAGACCGAGTACTTACTGGGTGGACAGACAAATATTTATATACAAATGTATAAACTAAAATCTTCAACGAAAACATCACCTCTCACTTTGTTTGCGGGTGATAAAAATTACCTCGTGAATATTTTTATCAGTATGATCCTGGAACATCTATGCATCGCTGCAGTCGATCAACTAGTTTACGATAAGTGGGCCATTGTGAAATCTAGAAGCTAGTCCTCGATCCGTTCCCGCTTCCTAAGGTCACGCATCCCGCGAAAACAAAAGATGCCTTCGATATTAGGACAAGAACCTTTGAAATTGAGCTGCAAAGCCAATTTCGGACTGGGATGTTTTATTGCTTAAAATAGTGCCAAAGTTATTGAGAACTTGCTTTCTTGGCCAATCTTGGGAGTGAGACTCAAGGAAAACATGGCTATCATCATGGCAACCTAGCTGTGGCTCTGCATCAGTATCGCGGGGCTGAATCACGCTGCGGTGCTTCACTATTGCTAGTTTCGTTTGCCCTGATGCATCAACTATTTCATTTCTTCCAGTTGCTAACAGCGAACGTACGCCAGGGATGTGTCGCAATCAGCATTTCTGGCTCATTCTGAGTTACCTGTGCTGCACCGGCGGTGACCCAGCCAGTCACAATCATAGCTCAAATTAGAACGCCTCGTGGCGAAAGACCATCACCCGCGGTGAGGTCAAATTTCGTCGCCGTCATTTTTTATGGCCAGCTATTCCCAGTTTATTGGCATGGGTCACATCGAGGGCAACCCACCGGACTCCCTGCAAGAAATTCTGAACATTGCTCAACTCCTTCGACCGCTCATTGGGTGGACAGACAAATATGTATACTGTACTTAATCTTCAACGAAAACATCACCTCTGTGAGTTTGTTCGCGGGTGATAATGAAGACTGCGACACGAGTTATGGCGATGTAAATCACCGAGCACGAACGTCCATTTTGAATAAAAGGAGTATAAAATTCATTCAAATACGCAACAAATAAGTTTCTCACACCAGAATAAGTAAACCAGATCAGTTACTCGTGAATTACATTCACAATATTTCGAATAAAATAGACTGTCATTGTTCTTGAGCTTACACCATTTGTCACTAGATGAGATGGCGCCATTACAATCACGTGCCGGGTTACGGTAACCTTTTTACAGGTTGGGGTAGACCGGTTTTAGCGTGATTGCGACACACCCCTTCTGTGGTGTTCTAATAAGCCTTGGGAAAGCCGTAACGCGCGATGCCACTGGACTACCTGACTTCGTGCAAGGAAAGATTCATTTTGATAATTTATAAATTGAACTTGGTCAAGGAAAGATTATTTTTAGTGATTTATGTATTTAAACTTTAAATTATAAAAAAACGTGATATTATTACAGAACTCTTCTTCGTTTTGGCAGTGTTCTGCAGTTTGCTGAAAATATTACGCAAATAAACGGGTAAAATCGACTCATAAAGACTGTTTATATATTCCCGATACGCGTTATATTTTCTGAACAAGCTAATATATTCCAAACTAAGTTATGCATCTCCAGATGCTCTATCTGAGAATAAATGTCATTTATTGGACCTATCAACACCCCCTTCCCTACCACTCTACTTGCAGTTCTTGCTCCTTTAAATCTGCCACCGCAATTTCATTGTTTTTTCAATCGGTATAGGTGTGCTCATACTATATTATAGGGAGTTTTACCCTCAAAAAAACATAGGTTATCTCGTTCGGCCCTATAAGTATTTATAGCCCCCGGAGGAATCGCGAGGATGCATAGTTTTTAGCGTGACGGTAGGCTATCTATTTCTGTCGTTTCACACTTCTGTCTGTTGTTGCCCTCACTCGTACGGAGGCGTCGGGAAGGTGTGTGTGTGTCGTCCCTGAGGTGGGACTTAGTGGGTTGCGAACTACTGTGTATAGGAAATCCAAACGTCGGTTCTACTTTATCCTGATGTCCTCTTTTTTTTTTATCGATGTACTCTTCCCATGGACGTTAATCCGCTGTCAGATCACTCCCGTCTACCGGCAGAAAAGCCGAGACAAAAATCATTGACAATTTAAAACGCGCCCTTGTCGGCGCACGAGCCTGTAATTAAACACAGGAATAGTTCAGCGCGATATAGGCAGTGTGCCACTGAAGCGCTAGTGAAAACGTCTACTACTTCTACCAGTACAGATCACTCTCGTGTCACACATGCATTCTACTTTTGCGACATCTGTACATATTAGTATATAGAAGGCTATATTCCGTAATACGGTATTTGACTCGTGGCTTGCATGTCTGAGAGTGTTTAGTTGCTCACTAGTTCAATTTCTAATCTGTAACCAAGGTATTGTGATGAGTAGGTATGTACAGTACGCCCACATTGAATGATAAAAAGGAAGAACCTGCAGTAACGATACTAAAGTTTTGTTTCCAGACTTCCACCGCCATGCATTCATCTAGGGTTATCTCCTGTATAGCTAGACGGTCTCTCGACTATCACTGCTGTCGGATTTCGACGTCCGGGAAAAAGACTGTCTCTGTTCCATGCTGTCCTAGAACGCAATTTTCGTTAACAGCAAATAATTCTGCCGCGTTTATATGTGCCGACATTTATAAAAACGGTAACGGAAACCAGTTTCTGTCATTATTCCCGAAAAATACTATACGAAACTTGAGTAACAACCCGGAGAATATAGATATTAATGAAAACGGAGCTGCCGCCGCCGCGGAAGGTGAACAGCAAACTCAGCATTCCAAGTTTCAAGAGAACACAACGGTAGAACTGAAACCAAATGGTGAGTATCTATAGGTTTGTTATCTCAGGTAAGTTCTGCGTACACAATCCGCTGTACCATATATTTCGAAACGGGCACTTAGATGGCTGACAATATTCATTTACGGCCTGTTACGTGGCTTTCTGGTTCAATGGAGGTACCAAAATCCTGGCCACCTAAATGCCTCAATTTTCAAAAATTAAATAAACGTATTGAAATCCGTAAATTTTTTGCAAATTTGGTCTCATTTTGAAGGAAAATAAGTCTACGTTGGAACGCACGCCCTGTTCTCGATAGTAAAACGGGAAAATTTTTTTGTGCTGCCACCATCGACCCCGACCATCCACACTAGTAAAAAATATATATATCACCGGATGTTCCCTACTTTCTCTAAGTTTTCTATCAATGTGGTAATGCTCACTGCGTTCGGATACAATAAAGAAACATATTAGTTCTTTGTTAATATTTACATCATAGATTGATAAATCGTTTTAAATTGATACCAAAGAATTAAGGCCAGTATATATATATATATATTTTTTTTTGCATTTGCTGTGGCTTGGAGGACGTCATTGATCGCGGCTAGACGTTAGCTGTCATATTAAGTGGAGTTCAGCGTTATTGGTTGACTTATCTCGCCCTGAGCAAAGTTGTCTGCGAAATTTTAGCTTCCCCTTATGCATAGGGCTTACAACAGTATTCAAATCTATCATGATAGTCTCTGGTATATGGAATGATCGCATACAGCAGCAGTGTTCTAACGGGCAACAGTACACTTTCAGTACTTATCTATATTACATCAACACGGCTGCCCTAGCCATTCCACTGAAATTCATTCATATAGCCAAAGTTAATTTCACATCGTTACCATGCAATTGTTCAGTCTGTCGATTTACTGCATCTCTTCTACGGTCATTTTCATATCAAACGGAAGCAATCCTTTAGCCATTCCATTAACTGCCCCTTTACCGAGTTCATACCATTCGTTATTTTCAGTGACTCTATTAAAAAAATTGGTTCTCATGCATGGCAAAACTAAGGAAACAACAAAAGAATGAATACAAAACATAAGTTAAAATAGACTATAGGGCAACTCATGCTTATCTTCAAGGCTAGGTAGATTGGGCTTCATTTTCTCAGAGCAACGTTCGAAAAGTTGGCCTCTTAGCACTTTTCACTTTTGTATCACAACATAACGAAACCGCTCCAATTGGAGGGACAACGAAGAAGAAGGGATCTTCGCCACACGTGTCGCCTCGTCGTTTTTTCGGAGCTTTCAGTGTTGCCGTCAGGCAGGCATGAGAATTGGCCATTTGAAATAGTTACATTGAATTTTATAATTAACATTACTTTACTTCAAGTAAGCTCTTAGATTCTAACCTTTTTGCGACACATATCGTCAATGGCTTGTTGGCTTCCTGTTGCTATACCGTATATAGTCTTACATCATTTGTTAAACAGCAACTGCACAAGATGCTGTGGAGTTCTACACATCACTGCTGGATGCTGGATCAGTACCTGAACCTGCTCTGGCTGCTGAGCACATCATTGCCCGAGTTCTCCGCACCAGTCGGGTGGGTGGGTCACTTATAGATTACGAAATCTGTGCAACATTAGACAAAGTAGAGCATGGCTGAACTACATAGATTTCGTAATTTATTCAGCCATGGAATGGATTTAAAGAGTACTTGGAGCTCCACGTTTTGGCTCGATGAATTACATATCAAGTATTATACCAACACCTGTAATTACGATATGATCTTAAATAGTTGTTTTCATGCAGTGTTGGGACCAGAATTTTTATACCCTGCTGTGCTCGTGTTATGTAGAGTAGAATATAGCTTAATTATGATTTGTTTGTGAATCGTACGCCGAGTACCAAGCACTCGTGAACCGTTATACCGGGACCAGACTATGCAATCGCATGCACAACTTGACACTTTGCTTCCTTCCCGATTTCATACTTCTACTTGCTCATGCTTTATTCTGTTTTTCCTCTTCTTTTCCGACTTGCGGTTACCATGCGCGTTGATCTTCCGTGGGAACACCTTCGTGCATGGGTTCCCCGTTTCTATCGACATCCTATATGTCCCTTACTCTTTCCTCTGTGATATCGTTCCGCTCGAAAACTGAGGTTTAAATCTTCTGACTATAACTAACTGCACAACTTTATGCTATAGTACGCAGCTCGCACCTCGTTCCGATACGGCGGTAGCATAGATACGGTAGCGGGAAGGATGCGCGAGCTGCACATCTTCGCATCATGTTGTGTATGCGACTGCATAGTGTCGACCCCGGCATAAGGGTTGCTCTTAGCATGGGTGTGACACAAGGTACCTCTTGTTTCTCCTCGTGTCTCACGATACGAGAAGTCCCACTTTAAAAGGCTTATTTATTTGCCCTCAGGTTATTCGTTGTTTGGGGTGCAGGTTAAACGAAGCTCCACTGTAGGCATTTAAATTATTTAGAACGCATTGTTATTGCTGTGCCTACAGCCTAATAATGACGGAGCAGTTCATGTTGCTTTGCCAGTGACGATGTAAGCTTATTTACGTTGTTGTTGTACTCCAGGCGTCTTTATCTTCCATGTCGCCAGTTCTCCTGTCTTCAGAAGATCGGCAGCAACTGAAGAGATTGATCGCATGTAGGCTTCAGAGGTAACTGCCAGGATGAATGTATGTTTTCAACAACAGGGTTGTGCCTCCAAAGAACATGTTGAGGCAGTCCTCTCGTGTTTTGAAAAAACGCAATGGCCGGCATAACTTCCTATTTTTCTTTTTTATCTTACAAATGATTCTCCCCTATTTTATTCTCAAAACTTTCCATAGGGCATTGAATTACTAGTGGTGTCGCTGGGAAATGTGCATTGGCAGAGCTCAAGGGAGTGGAGCTGGAGTTTAAGGGTGCATGCACACAGAGGCGATGCGATGTTGCTTCTGCCCGTACTTTTCCATTAATACCTTAGCAAATAATTCTGACCTCCACACACAGAGGTGACGCGATGCTGCTCAACGTTGCACATCACAGGCGATCCGTTTGTAATTCTGTTATTTCCTATCTGATTAAAAAGTGACCCCGCAGACAGCCCTAGCGATTCGGGCCGTTGTGGAGCATCGCCTGCTCCCCGCCCACTGAAGCGATGCGACAAGGAGCGATTCCGTTGTAGCAGTAGCTCAAAATCCTTGGCAACGCCAGGCAACTTTTTATATCAGTACAGTGTTTCTACCCAAAACGTGATGTATATGTTGTGCGCGTTTGGTGGATTTGCGCGATCGACCGATCGCGCTGCGCCATTGGTGGATCGTTTAAATTTTTAAATGAAAAACAAAAAAAAACAGTCCTTGCCTCCCCTAACCTACCCGACATTAAACCCGAATATAGTCCAACTTACCCGAAATTACGGCCTAATACCTACAACATCCAC